>JAAWXA010000071.1:463271-542893 GCA_038090715.1 Florisuga fusca
GGCGGCCCCGCCTGTACCGCGGGGTGCTGGGGTGACGGAGCAGGGCAGCCTCCTGGAGGCTGTGTCTGTTGGTAACGACGTTATCCGTGAGGAAAAGTTCTGTACGTTCCTGCTGGAACGTACGTTGTGTACGTAACTGCTGGAAAGAGGGAGGAGAAGCCGCTTTAAGCAGCAAGTAGAAGGCTGAGCTGTGGGGATTTGGGTTGAGAAAGGTTTGGGGTTATAATTTTCTCCCTACAGTGGGAGTAATTAGTGTTTTGGAAATGCTGGATGAAGTATCTGCTTTGGGGAAAGGCTCAAGGCTTCCTCGCTGCCTGATGTTATCCCTCCCTTTGGAGTTTGGTAGCTTTAATACCAGCCAAGAGCATGACCAGAGCTCAGTTTGAGCAAAACACAGTGGGAATGGCATTGCTATGTACTGAGAAGTGGAGGCAGCCTGCTTCATCCTGAGCTTGTCTGAAAATGGTAAATATCAACACTGAAATGCAATGAGGGTGACTTCTGACAGGGCCTCTGCAGCACAATTGTAGCTCCTTGTCCTTTTGCTTTTTGTTTCCTACATTGGACTTGTCCCTCTGTTCAGTGTTTCTGTTTCCATAACTGAAAATCCTGGTTAGGATTACTAATACCTTATGACTCTTTCCACAAACTTACAAGTTTTAATACTTGTGTGATTCTGAGGAAGTTTAGAGTCGTTTTAAAATAAGGCCCTAGAACTGGTGGCAGCCAGGGAAGGCTCAAATATATGGTGGAAGTTGTTTACAGAAACAACAGAGAAAGCAACACATGACACTTGATGTTAGTAATAGAGCAGAAACTAACATGAAGCTCATGAAAAGTTTAGGATCTGAACTGATCCTGATGGGTAAATGGGGTGGATAGGAGCACAGTTTTGGAAGAAGTAATTCCATGTCTTGCCATCACTATATATAAAGTGGCAGTGTACAGTGGCTGGGAAGAATCATTCCCTTTACAAAAATAGTTTGAAGAGGAAGAAGAAAATTGTTCTGATATTTCATAAGGAGTTACCCAGGTTAATTAGGAAAGAAGGGCATTGGACCAGTTAAAGATGGTTGCATAAACTGGGTAATGAAGTTATGGTAATGTTCCAATTTGTACTGGAGTTATCTGATGATAACAGTGAAAATCCTACAAGAAGTAGCAGTTTGCTGATGGTTTTGGTTATGTTTTTTCAGCTCATCTTTGCAATATGGAGAGGAAAGATGGGTTTGGGCCAGCGAGGATCTTTGATGCTGCTGCTTGATAAGGTAAGACTTTTTTTACTCAGAAGAAAGCAAATGAGTTTATGTCTTCCAGAGTCTAGAAACTAGATGGCATTTTTGACTGCTTTTTGAAAATAGATGTGGTGAGCAGCATGCAAGGAGAAGTACTTTATTTGCTTTCAATTAAGAGAGCTTGTTCTATTTTATGAAGGAATGAGATACCAGATTTTGTAGTTGCAAGGTTTATTTTTGCACACTTCAAATAATTGTTACATGTTAATGCTATTTTAAGATTTTTTTGAATGTCTTCATCCAGAGTGTTATATGGTGTCTGAAGAATGGATCTGCTGTTAGTGAAGTGTATTTGTAGTTCAAACTTGAGAATGGTCTGCTAGAAAGGCTCTGAATTGTCATAGATGTTGCAAAGATTTGACTTTCAGACCTTGTCTAAGTCAATGAAAATAGCAAGTCTTCAACACTAAATCATACTAATCTGCCTTCACCTTAGCAGAGATGTGTTTTATCATTGAAAGGATAGAAATTGTGGCTACAGTCAGTGGCACTGAGTGGACCAATAACTGATTCTGCTTGTCTTTTCTTTAGAATTAAGGGAACACAAAATGCAAACCAATGTATTTACTAATGTTACCCTATTGTGTGTTATACAAGAAGAGGAAAAAAAAGTTAAGCTTCCTGAAGGGTTGTTACTGTTACTTTTAATACTGAAAATTGACTTGCTTTTCAGTTGCTTCTTTAATGAAATACTGCAGAGTTCTGCTGGAAAGAGCAGTACTGCAGTAATCTGTATGAGTTTTAGGAGAACAGCCACAGTAGTCTGTGGCAGGGAATCCTTATGGGCTGAAAACTGACACTGCAGGTATGTTGAAAATTGAGGGTTTTTTGAGTTTGCATCTTGTAGCCTGGCTTGGGAGTTGGTCGTGGACAGTAAAAATCTCATCACTGGTTTAGAAAACATGTTGATAATGATGCAAAAATGAGAATATTGCAGCATCCAAATTAAAATAATTAGCATACTTGCCTAGCTACTTAAGTTGTTTATTCCCTAATCAGCTGTCCCAGAACCTCCTTTTTTGCATAGATGTATAAATTCACCCAAGAATTTCAGGTATTAGCAGCATTAATATTGTTGTTGATTAAGCTTGTCAGGACTTGTGATTTAGAGATTGGAAGCATGGCACAAAAAGATGGAAAAATATTGAAAAAGATGTGATGCAAGGGAATATTGTTGGCTATTTAGATACAATTGTAAACCTGCTTGCTTTGTATTCTCTTGGGAAAGAGTGCAATGCTACAATAATAATTGATTTTTTTTTTTTTCAAGCCAATGGAAACAGGAGTGCTCTTACTTTAGTATTAGGCTTTAGTCTTTGGTACCGACTGTTCTGTGAGAAGAGAAGCAGGAACATTTGAAGCTGTGTGGATCCCACATGCTCTTCAGGAGTTTGTCAAAGAATCAAACCCATCTACTTTTAGTTACAATTTGGGTTTTAGAAAATTTAAATAAAACTCTGGTCTTGTAAGCACATCTATAAGCATTGTTCCACATCAGTTTGCTTCCGTTCATCTACTTAATGAACCCTCTTGGAGGAATGATGTTTAAAGAAAACATGAAAAAAATCAGCAACTTGTGAACATTTTAATAAAATTTTAGTTTTATTAGTATTTGCAGTAACTTTGCAGTTTGAGTCTACTTCACAACTGAAGTATGGTAAACCTTGGACTGGCCAAGAGGTACAGTTCTGTGTGATCTTTTTTGTGGATGACACCTGATTCCAAACAGATCTGAAGAAAAACTAGGGATCCTGAAATAGTTCTTTGCTCTTGTTCTCCATTCAATAATTGTTTTCTGTAGTATGGGGGAGAGCAGCTTCTGTTACTATAATATAAAAATTAACCTTGGTTTTGGTGTAAATGGGTAATAGCAGCGTATGTTCAGTTCAGTGACTCAGTTCCTTGGCAAAGAAGTATCTAGTTTCAATTCAGTGCCTTGTCGCTATGAGAGATTCTGGCTGCAAAATAATCCACTTGCACCTTACTCTCAAGAGGTCATGAGAGCAAATCAGCTCTGCAAAAGTGGCTGCAAGCTTGGAGTGTAATCTTCACCCTGTTCAAGTTGATGAAAGTTTTGTTATTGATTGCAAAAAAGATAGGGTTTAACATAAAATGGCTGTTAGTACATCTGACTTATTCCCATTGAGAAAACGCTTCTTATCTCTGCTGGCTCCAATGTCAGTGACCTTCCTTCCTCTCCACAAAATCCCATAATCCTCAAAAATGAGTACATAAATACATTAGTTGAGGCAAGTTGGGAAATTATTGCATCCTCTAGTGGATTTCTAAGTGTTTGTCTTTCCTTATCAGCCCCATAATGATAGTGTGGTGATGGCAGCTTAATGATAGCAGCCCCAGTGACGCCATTCAGTGCCAAGGAGGTGAAGATTGCACATTTTATTTTGGAAAATAATTATGCAGCTAATTACAGCACTTGACTTTCGTCCTTCCCTTCTCTGTGTTCTAGGGGAGGCTGGTTTGCTCAGTTTGCAAAAGACTGTCAGTTATTCTAAAGGTCAAAAGACTCTTGTGTTATGATTTGTGATTACTAGTAATGGTGAATAAAATAAATGTAACATCATTTTTGATGATTTAACTGGTTTCTTAACTTCTTTGTTACTAATTCTATTCTGTTGTGTGATTATAAGAATGTACCAAGCTAAGTGATTGAAAGAAGTAAATAAAAGGGAAGTCAAGATCTGAAATTCCAGAATGTCTTCCTGAATTCTGCTGACAACCTTGGAATCTGAATTCCACATGTAGTGATCATGTGTGACAGTGTAGACCAATGTATTTTAGGAGCCATTTTAATGTATGCAATTGTCTACTAAGTTCAGAAGTGACTTTTCAGGGCAAAGCAACTGCAATTCCATTTCAGAAGTACCATAGCTGAAAAATCTCAGTAGGTTTTGACTCTGCATGACTTTGAGATCATAACTGGATTGCTAAGAGTAAAGAGTAGGTTTGTAAGCAATCCACAGTACATATTTTGTACAACACTTTCCCTTCTTTCTGTCCCTCCTCACTAAACTCTCTGTGGCAGTTAGGGACATGGTTGCCTCCCATCCCCTTTACTCACACCATTGTTCTTGGAGAACTTGAGAAAGCAAACACAATTTCCAACCTTTAGTCCCTGGGAAACTGTTCAGTCCCAGGTTGTGTAATTGCTCTGACTTCAGACTACAGCATGTTCCCTTCTGCTTCAGGTCATGCAGTCTCGATTCAGTCTGATTCATTTCAATTTGCATAATCTCTTCAGCCTTCTATATTTCATTTAGACACCAAAGATTTAGTTTGGTTACAGTCTCCTGTCATTTATCATTTATTTGTCTTCTTTCAGAGTTTGATTTAATCCCTTTGGTTTACTATAGAAGTCTGATTTCTTATCCACACAGTGCTTTATTCCATTGTGATTTTCAAGCCTTTATATTTTCTATCTGAATCCTTGTTACGATATTTATTTTATACTAGGGATAAACTGTCTTCATCTGTGATGCTAAAGAAAGTCTTAAGTTTAACAAGCAGTGTTTGGCCATAAAACTATACAGAGACATTTGTGTGCTGGTGATGGTTTTGCTGGTGCTTTTTCTGATAATTGCCATGCTAATGTTTCATTGTGGGTAGTTGGTATGAACTTGTTTGGAACAAGATTTACAGATGATCCTGTTACTGAGTAACTATGTGACCAGAGACACATCAATTCACTTTAATCTCTAACACTCTTACCTAATTTTAGGATACTTGCTTTTTGAGTGTAGAGTTTTACATTTGGTTTACAACATACAGCAAACTAATACTTGAAAAAGTTGTAAGGTTTAGCACTTGCACAGTGTATTTTCTTCTTGTTTGGGTTTTGGTTTGTTTTCATTTGTTTGTTTTGGGGTTTTTGTTTGTTTGTTTCTTTTATTACTGCCTGACAAATACAACAAACTGTCTTCCTAATAGTGTTCCTTTTAATGGGGAAGTGTATGTATGGTATTTATTTGTGGTTATGTATTAATTAAGTTAATTAATTAATACATTAAGTTATGTATTAATAATAAGAACCTTCTACAATCAGTACTTTACCTTAGCTGAGCAAGATTTTCTTTGTGTATTTTTGGCTTTAGAAAATATACCAGAACAAGGAGAGAAACATTAGAGAAACAATGGTCCCAGTACATTCCTTCCTAACTAGTGGAATTTCCTGCAAAATTTCTGATCTAAGTAAAAGAATGTAACTTCTGTAATACATCTTGCATCTACCACCTTAAGGATATGACTGATCAGATGGGATCACAAGTAAAGGTCCATCTTTGTCAGCAGCCCCGCTTCTGACAGTGTCAAATACTTGGTGGTAAGGGAAAATGAGACGAGGGAAGGTACAGAATAGTGAATTATTCTTTTTTCTGAAGCTTTTCCCCAGCTTCTTTTAAATAGCAGTTCAGAAACTTCAGAAGGTGAAGGTGGCAGCTAGACAATTGTGTTTTTATTATCTCGCAGTTGATGCTGGGAGTGAAACTGTCCTTTAGGAATTTGTCCAATCTCTTTTTAAATCCCATACTGTCTACTGTTTATTTTAAAATTGCTGTTTGGTAATTTGTCTGCATGGCTCAAATGCTTGCAAGCCTGCATTAAAAATAATGGAAATTACATGCTTCATGGTCTTTGGAGGTTTGTGATTCAGATCTTTTTTTGCAGTTATGGGGACTGAACGTGTCCTCTTCTATCTTTCACTCAAAGAACTTTGGAGCTTGGGCTTTAGTAATATATTAAGTCACATGGCAATGGAATCACAAGAGAGATTCAGTAGCACTAAAGAAAGAGAAGAAAATACTAAGTACTTTTATATCACTCCTGTTGAATATCAAAGCATGGAAAATGCCTATCATATTCTTACAACAGCTATTAGAATGCCTCTCCTACTTGGGACAGCTCAATCTCTTGCTGTCTCTTATGACCCCGAGTAAATATCTGCATTGTAAAACATTATTTTATTGGAGGAAAAGAAGCCTGCCTGGCTTGGCATGTGGTATTGAAGGTAGCATATTTAAGTCTTCAGAAAAGTAAAAGGGTTCTGCAGTAAGGAAGAGAATAATCCATTTTCCATGCCTATAAGAAACCGGACCAGAAGTGTGGAGTCTGAATCACCCCAAGGGACACTTTGTGCAGAGGTCAGAAACAGCTCTGTATCTGTAAGAGTAACTGGATTCCAGACTGGCTGCACGTATGATTTTAAGTGAAAAAGAGCCTACTGGAAGAGGGAAGGATGTTGTCTCTTTAAGATCAGGTGTCAAGAAGAAAAGCCTGTAACATTTTGTTACTAATAATTCAACATTTCCTAGTGTATGTAAAGCCTGGATGCTTTCCATTTTGAACTGACAAAGCAACTTGTTTTTTGCAGAATGTCTTAGGCTGGTGAGTATTTATAGGTGTGAACATTTCCAAAGCAGACTCCTGCTTTGTCTTTGTCAGCATATACAAGTGCCATGTAAGAAGCTGCCAGTGTAGTTACAATTTCTTCAGGATAATTGGTATAGCACGCTTAGACTGTCAGATACTTGCCTGCTTTATCTTTGATAGTGTTTCTCAGTTTTGCTGTCAAAAAATCAGTTGCATTCCTTTATATGGATGGATTGAGCAATTTTATAGGCCTAGGCTGCTGTTGTCTCTAGTGCCTTGATACTGTTTTTTCAAGCTATCTTAACTTACTGGGTTGGGATGCAGGTGGGAAGGTGTTGGTAACTGTTCATCCATTTTGTAGTACTAATATGTATCCAGAGAATTGTACTGGTGTAGCTGTCACCCAATGTACCTCTCTGGGGGAAGGTAATCTGTTCAGTCATTGAGGTGATGGTATTATATTACTGACTTCTCTGAGTAATTCACGAGTTGCTATGTTGACAAGGTACTACACGTAGGAGTGAAGCTGGTGATGCACAGTACACCCACAGGCAAGACTTCAGTGTGGGTAAGTGGGATGCAGTTACTATTGTTGTGTTTACTCTGGGCTGCAAGTTACTGCAAGTGATGACAGCTCTTCAGAACTCTGACCAGAGTACCTAGCTTGTCACTATCCACACAAAAATGGGACTGAACAGAAATCCTTCCCATTGTGAAGGAAGAGTACAAAGACTCTGCTTCCAAATACTATTTGGGTTATGAAAATCTAATTCTTTTATTACCAAAGTAGTGTGTAGTTGTTGTGCTGGTCCTTTGCTGAGGATGAATTTCAGAATGAGTAACTGCAAATAAATGTCTGTCTCAGAAATTCAGATTTTTTCCATGATTATTTCAGACAGCCACGTTGGGATTTTTCAAGTCTGTTATTTAGTTTGCCTAATTCCAGTGGGAGGAAGATGGATATTGGATAGCATTGAAAAGATCATCTCATTCTTCCCCAAGAACTTATGTTAAAGCATCTTGCTTAATAGAATAAACAAGGCCTCATATCCTGAACCCATACACAATGTAGCCAGAATGTTAATGATCTGGTCCTGTTTTTGTCTTGCATTGTATGAAGCATGAAGTACTTGTTAGCTCTCAGCTTCCACTAACTCTATGATAAAAATGATGTACAACACTCCTAAGTCTCTCTCTCAGTGCTAACCTCTTTAACTGGCCTGCTGCTCTGCCTACGACTGAGTCACAGGAGTGGATAAGGAGGAAAAGTTCATCCATTTCAAGTGTGTCCCAGGGAAGTGTCTAAGCTCACCACTGCCAAGGAAAGGAAAGGGATGTTTCTCTGAGCTGTCCCTGTTGAAGGCAATCTTGGGAATAATTTGTCACATACTTGATGTGACAGAAGGCCAAACCTGTGTGTGCTTCTGCACACCATTTAAAAACAATTAAAGAAATTAAAGAGTTTAAATGGCAGAAGTTGTAGGTCATTGCTGAAACTCCAGCAAAAACATAGTTGTCCATATTGCTCAAATGCACCATATTTAATGGGTTAAAACTGCTATTAACAGCTCCACCCAAGCTTTTTCATATGGCAAATTTTGTCCAGCTCATCAGGTTTTTTTTGGTTTTGGTTTTGCTTTTTTTTTTTTACAATCATCTGGTGAAAGTCTGCACTGGCATTCTATCTAAACTCTATTTAATATGCACCAGAATTATTGTATTTGATATATATATATAAATTTAAAATCTGTTTCAACACAATTTTGAATGCCCTTCTGGCAGTATATCACTTCATCAGGCTAGCTTAACTAGAGCTGCTTTTCCATTTTTTATTGCTCCTATAAAATCTAGGAATGGAAGACTTCGATTTTTCTAGCAGTAATTTTTATTACTTTTAGCCTCTTTTTAAAGTACTTGCCAGTGAGATACAGTACTTTGTACAGAGTATATTTTTCAGCTATACATTATATTTTTATTTCAATTTATTTTAGAATGTACAGCATACATCTAAATAATACCTATGGTAGTTTAAATGAGTATATTATGAATGTAATTAGAATGGATATAAACTCATTCATCCACCAGGATTGATTTATTTCATTTGCCTGCCTTTACTCATAGGCACTTTCAAGTAAGGCTCAAAAGGATAACTCATGTTGTAGTTTTAGTGTTGCACATAAAATCATATTGCAACACAGGAGGGGAAAATGAATTTATTGCAATTTTTATGTTTTTATTTTAATTTTTAGGTTATTCTAGATTTTTCCCTGGAGTGCATTATTGCACTACTTCTTTTTTTTTTCCCTTAAGAACATAGAAATTGCCATATTACATCAGACTAGTGATCTGTCTAGCCAGCTAGGCTGTCTTAACAGGAATGTGTGCCAAGAGTATTAAAGAGGAATGTAAGGGCCTACAGCAGGCCTCTGTAGAAGAAGTCATAGGAAAATCCCCCTGATGGAAAAGTCTGTTTTGGTCACCAGTAATTCAACTTTATTCTGAGCTGCAAAGTATTTCAAATCCTTTTTTCTAAAACATAGGGTTTTGTTTGTTGTTGCTTTCTGCTCTGTGTCTGATCATGGTAGCTGCAAGGAGTAGGACATGGAGCACATCATGTCTTTTGTTCTCTCACTGTTCTAGACATCATGTGGGCAGATTATTTAATCCTTCTAAGCATTTGTTGTTTCTTTTTTAAATGATATTAAAATGATACATTAACTTTCTGTGAAAGGGTTTTGAAATCTATACATGAAAAATGCCATGTAAGTTCTAGGAGTGCTATTAGATTTAAGACAGCTATTTCTAGTTCAGTTCAGATGGTTTATGCATTTGTGTGTTACTGAAGTTCCTTGGTTTTGTCTGATGATATTATATGTTCCACAGCCAACTGGTATACACTCTGAGGAAATTTTTTTCATTGGTGATAGTTCTTATTTCCTGAAAGTTTAGGAAGGAGGAGTACAAAGGAAAGAAAAAAGATTTTGTTCTTCAGGTGGCTGAAATTATTGGTGTAGCAGTGTTCATTTTAGAACAGGCTTTTGTGCTGTTCCCATTAATAATGCTGAGCAAGAAGCTATGTAACATGAACTTAATGTTTCTGCTAGAAAACAGTGACCAGATGTTACTGCACAGTGTTTCTCAACTAGGTAGTATGAGTGTCCTCTCATTATTTTTATTCTGCTTAATGAATATGAATAATACATTTCTAATAATACCTGTAATAATAAAATGTGAGGGGAGAATAAGATCACTTTTCTAATTAGGGCTTTTGAATGACATTGGAAGAGGGTTCTGGGTTAAATCATCTTTCCTTGCTCTGGGTTGTATTAGCATAGATTTAATGCCAGTTATAATTTTATGCAATTTTGAGATCAGTAGTTTAATGCATCTGGCAGTGAGACAAGGATTTTCTTTTTCTGACAGCACTGAATAAATCCCTGTAATCCTTTTCCTTTAGCTCTCACACCCAGCCAGACTTCAGCTTAATGAAAGGACAAAGAAATGAGGAGTCTACTGAGCATCTATGACTCAAGCACAGGCAGAATGAACAGAAGGAGATGCTATCTTTGCAGAAATTGTAGTTCAGAATCATTAAAAAGAATGATAGTTGGACTGGAGGGCTCAGTTTACATTTCGACTTCCTGTGTATTGCAAAGGCTCCTGTCATACTCAAGTGTGTGTATTGACTTTATACTCTAAACAGCAAAACTGAAGGTACAACAAGATGACCTGGACTAGTTCTAGTCTTAGCATTTTACTTGAAATATATTCACACCAGTACATTGTAGCTGGACCACAACCTATGAACTCCAGCACAATGCCATTTGATTTTCATGAGAATGGGACAGGATGTGTTATAGCAGTCATTGGGGAGAAGCCATTTACAGTATAAGTCTACAGATTTTAATGATTGCACTGAACCTAAGTACTGGGCAGTATAATTTTATACTACAGCTTTACTGGCATGGTATTTGTTAGGTCTTTCTGTGCCTATAAAGCTAGATGTACCCCTGTTAAGTGTCAAAGACTCTGAATCTATCACAATGCCTGTGTCAGTTTGTGTGAAAGTGCAGATAAGGTATTGCTGCTGGTTCAGGTCATGATCCAATTTAATAACAATAGAGAAGAACCCACTACTGCTGCTCAGGCATAAATTTGGCTTTGAACCTGATGAGTGTTGGAGTATGCTTTAAAGAAGGGGGTGGCACACAAGGACTCACAATATTCAAGAGTTCAGAACTCTGCGTGTGTGCTGCAGATTTTGTTTTAAACCAGAATATGCTCAGTCCTGCCATTGTTCCCAAAAATGAGTTGTTGTGCATGGCAAGAATAAACAGCTGCTGCTGAAAGTTACTGTAACCAAAATATAATGTGCAGCAGGTGTTAGGACTTTTAAAGCACAGAGTAACTAAGTCCATGAGATAAGAATCCCAAATACCAGTTTCAGAAAGTGAAAGCTCAGCTTCTCGCTGGTAGCCTGTGAAGTAACAGTTAAACCTCAGTAAGCTGATTCTTGTTCTTTTAATTTCAGTAAAAAGCAGGTAGAGCAAGCAGAGCTCTCCAAAACTCAGAGGACAGTTGTGAACGTGTTCGTTTGTGAAGGGGGTAGACAGAGACTTCAGATATGGACAATAAAGCATTATCCCCCCAAGTTTAAAGAAAAGACTGTGTTTTAATAAAGCATTCAAGAATAAAGATCATTTGGGGGTGCATTGAAGCTGTTGTTAGCTGACAGCTCAGAAGCTGTACAGAAGACATGCTTTGCTTAACACATCAGACTTCGGATGTTTCTCATTGCTTGTTTACCCTTATTAAGTATCAGAAGAGCCTGTTCACACAATGGTTTGTTTATTTACAAGGATTGTACTTGTGAACTGGCAGTTTAAAAGGAATTAAATTTGCCTCTAACATTGATAGTCGAGCCTTAAAGAGCATATTTGATGCTGACCTTAAATTCAGTTGGAGAGCTTTTCCCTTCTCTCCTATCCACTAACCTGGAGAAGGAATGGCAGTTTAAGGATGTCCAAGTTGATAATCATTATGCAATTAGGTGGATGATAGAAAAAATATTCCCCACTGAAAATTAGTGTAGTTGTTTTAAGGGATGATTGTTGACCACTTCAGTCCCAGGGAAATTTGCTACTGATGCTCGTAGCATAGAAGCAGGATGAAAGCTCTTATACATAAGGTGTTTACACAAATACTTTCTGGACTTCACACTCATCACCCAAAAACCTTAACCTAAAAAGAAGTGGAATGAGGGAATACTTGTGCAGGAACAGTCTTTAAAATAGTCCTGGTAGAAAAACTTCCATATGAAAAGAAGAAAAAAGTCTCATAAGGGATGTGGTTGAGGTCACAGCTTAACAGAAAAGACCACACTGAGCAGAGCAAACTTGTGGAAGAACATTGTACCCAGGGGTTGCTAAGGGGAATAAAGGCAGCTACTGTTAGCCAGAGTTTGGCCTTCACAGGAGCACATAGGTCATCCAGAAGTGGCCTAAGTGGAAAATTTCTTGTCTAATATAAGAAAATACTTAAAAATGTGCTGGCTGCCCTTATTCTGCTTGGTATTTTGGGTTTCCTTTTTGATGGAAGAATTTTACAGGGCAAAATTTTTTTTTATTGAAATGCCTCAGTACGTTAGTGTTACTTTTTTAGTGCAAAAGTTACAGAAATTCAAAGCCTTATATTGAAAATAAATTATGATATGCTATACCATAATTTAATATTATAGGATTTATCAGTATAAAGACACAGACATATTTCCACAGTTTTTAATGCAAGTTGAAATACTTCAGATTTTGTCTAGCATTTTTTTCAGGTTTCAACATTTTGTCCTGATTAGGATGAAAATACATTTTGACTTGACTGCAAATGAAAGTCATATTTGTCTGTTATTACCAGCTATCTTTGTGTAATACCTTCTTACTGCAAAATAGCTGTGTGAAAAGGTCATATTGGAAACATCTTCTATGATGAAACAATATGTGAAGGAGAGCTCCTCAGGGGAGTAGATGACATTAGTGGGAAATGTAAAATGCTGGTGTTCGGGGGCTGGTGGGATGTGTTTCTTGCTTGTTTAGGTATAAAGGACAGCAAAATACCCCTTAAATTGAGGTTCTGAATCAGTATATTTTTAGCCTACCTGTAGATAAAATAGTGATAATGTTGTTTACTTTCTTCATGAGGCACTAAGATCTGTAGATGAAAAGCTGGCTGCTCGGGCATGTTACAATAATCAAGAGCAACCAGTGGGAGATGTACTTGAGGTTGGTAGGCTTTGGTTAGAACCTGGTACAGATGCATAAGCACAAAGTTGTCTCTTGTGTAGGATCATGTGGAACCTTGATACAGACAAGAAATGGTGCCAGGTTTGAACCAAATAGCAAGTTTGTTATGAAGACTTTGTTTAAAATTATTTTTAAATTGCTCCACTGGCTTCCACTGCAGTGTTGGTACAAACTGCCAGCTGGGATTAGTAAGCTGTGGAATAGTTCTGAGGTGGGTTGTGACACTCAGTCCTGCATTTTTAGAGTAATTAAGATGTTAAAAAAATTCTAATGGTCTCCCATCCCACTGGTATACCTCGAACTTTGTCTGCTGTCTGTCAGTCTGGTACATCTCATCTATCAAACTGTGTTTAAGGCATTAATTAAATGGCCAAGGCCATTTTATCTGGGAAGGACTTTTTCTGGCATATACAGAAAATAAATCCTTTAATAATATTAATTCCTCAAAATGATGCTTGCATGAAGGAAGGGAGAGAAGGACTACCTGTGTGTTTGCAGATGTATATGCATGCTTTTCTAGAGACCCTTAAGTGGCAGGATGCTGTGAAGTAACCTGCAATCTGTATACTAAAACACTAATTGTTTTTAAGTTGACAAGATTGACCTGTCTCACATTAAAAATACCATTTTTTTCAAGAACTAAATAAGCCACCAATGCAAACTGCACACTCACTTATTCTTGAGCAGAAAAATATATCCTTTTAATCCTCCCATCATATTTCTTTGCATCTGGTAAAGCACAGTTAGGGAAAATTACTATGATTTCAGGGTGTAATTTGAATAGTTACCATGCAAATACAAAACTCTTAAATTCCTTTCTTCCCCAGCTCCTATATAATACTTTTTGATCATTTTGTTTGTTTTCCTCATCCAGGCTAGAAAGCATTCCTGCACAGATAAAAGATGTGTTCCTCTTGTAAGGGTGTCAGCACAAGACTGGGGAACCAGGGTGTAACTTCTAGTGCTGTCACATAATTCCAGGATGATTCTGAGCAAACCTTTTTCAGCAGATTTGTTGATTAATTGCAGTGTAGGACAATTTATGAGATGGGAATGAATATATGAGATCCAAAATGCCTAATGTTCTCTGGCTGAGCAAAGCACAACAGAGCATATCATAGCTATGTATTCGTTTGCTAGATAAAGAAAAGTTTTGGATTTCTTAGAGGACAGAAGGAAGGGAATACTAGCTGAAAAAATGCAGTTTAATTGTAGTTTGACAGCATAAATCAAACCAATCTGTGGTGGGTGTTTTTCCTATTTTTAAAAGGTTTCAATAATTGTATTTATATTTTCCTTGGAACAGATTCTTCCAAATAAAAAAATAATCTTTCTTCTGTTATTATTTTTAGCTTTTATTGTGAAACATTTTATCAATTTAATGATTCTTAAGGAATCAAACCAGGATGATGAGGATTCAAGACCTCAAGAAAGCGGATTCTGACAAGTTTGTTAATGCAGCTTCTTTTATTGATTGCTGGCAAGTTCTTTGTCAATTAGTTATCTTTAGTTTGTATTTGAAAGTAATTATTCTTTTGAGTACATAATACTACTACTGAAACCATTATACATAAATTTCAACAAGATGTCTTAGAGCCTGCATAAGGTGAAGTTCTAATTTCTGTAAGTCCTGGTCTTAGATGGTTTTCTTTGAGAGCTGTATATGACTGCAGATGTTTTTCTGTCTTTCTAAATTATTACACTAGCATCTTGTCACTTAACTTGGGCTATCCCTTCTGTTTTCCTCATGCATTATTGCCAAAATGATGTCAGTGTGCATTTCTAAACTGCTTTGCTGTTTGTTTTCTCACAGGGAAGTTTTTTATTGCAGAGGGACATGCTTTACTACTTTGGGGTTATTGCTACTTTAATAACTGTTTTTAAAGCTGATTTGAATAGATAAGTTTTTCCAAGTCGTTCCATTCTGAGTATAATTGGTAGCAATGTCCCTATTCATAGCTCTTAAATTACTCAAATAAGCAGTCTGGATCTATCAGGAGTGTCTAGGGATATTTCACCAGCATTAGAATTTCCACTTCTTTAAACTGGGGCTATTGAGTTGATCTAGCACAATGATTCTTGGCTTTATTAGTGAAAGAAAACTGCAAACACATAAAATGGGCTGAAGAGAGAGTTAATGGAAATAAAAAGCAGTTACAGGATTAATCCCAGAGCTGTTTGTTTTGTGCTGAGTCTTGTTGATCAGGACATGCAGCCCCATCAGAATGAGCACCTGAGGCTTGAGCCCCAAACCCCACTGAAATAAAAATGCAGTTGACTACCTAAAGGTTTTGAGGAGGGACCAAGCCTCACCACTGCACATCTTTGTCACTTTCTCCTTGCCTGTAGAAACATATAGTTGGAACAAAGCTTTTTATTTTTATTTTTTCAGAGCTTCATATTGACCTAGTAAGGTTGTCACACTTCTGCAGTGTGAAACCCAAGGCTGAGAGTATCACACACATATGTAGTAGCTTGACACCAAGTAGTACTCTGTAAACTCCAGCCATATAAATAACTTTAAGCTGAATGGATTGGTGTTCATTTTTGTTACCTCTACTGCTGAAGCAATGAACGATGTCCAATATTATTTATTTAAAACCTCTCTGGAATGTTAACAGCCAGCAACAATAAGAGGCTTGAGCTTTCGTGGTATCAGCAAACTTTGTGCATATGGGAAGCACAAGCACTTGGAGATGTATGGTATGCCATGTGGCAGAGAGACTACTTGACATGTATTTTATTTTTAAAATGTCACTAGCTGAAAATTAATCAGACCTGTAATGCCTGTTAGAGTTCATTTATATTGCTGTTGGAAGCAGTATCTCAAGAGCCTTAGACAGATGTGTGAATGCTCTAAGCAGGCAGTGTTCTCAATGGATTAGAAAATGCTTCAAAGCACCTCCCCACCTCTCCCAAACCCTCTCTGCCTTTGCCTGCCTGCCCTTTTGGTACAAATTGAAGGTTTTAACACAAGGAAAGAAAAAACCCCACCATACCCAGACTCATCCTTCTATTACCCTCTGTACTTCCTCTAGCTTTGCAACAGCTGGAGTTTTCCCTGCAATACTGCTACTGTCCTGTAGCTGTTTGTGTAGCCTGTGTGACCTCTTATTGCAGCTCTACCTTAAGTAGATAAGGGAATGTAATTGAGTTTTCTGCCTGGTGAAATCCTGAGATGGTCCCATCTGTTAATAGTACGTAATACTAGGAATTGCCATTTGTTGAAGCTGGAGAGTTCATACTTTTCAGAACTCTAAGCATAGCAGCTGAATTGGGTATGATCCTATCCAGTGCAAGATTGCAGCAAATCACTCATTTGGACCTTTTCCAATGCTGCAGGGTCAGTCTGCACATGATTTCCCTGTGCTTCTCAAAGGTGAGGGTGGATGAATAGCTCCCCTTCTGGGGATTGTGTTTTTTAAATCCTCGTGAAGTCATATGTGTGTCCTTTAATTTGTAGCCTTGCTTAAATTACCTGGAGTCCTTCAAAAAGCAAAAAAAAAAACCAAAACAATTTGACTTTGGCAGCTGTCTCTGCAATGCCTGCCAATCACCATAGTATCTTGGCTATTTTTAAATCTCCTGAAATCAGTCTGTATTAAGGCAATAGCTGTGCTTGGATTTAAGCCCAGGACTCTATCAATATAAAATGATTTGTTGCAAGTTTAAAGATGCTTCATCCCTATTCTCTGTCTGTTCATTTACATTTTAAGATTTAATCAAAATGTGGATCAACAGTACTAATAGAGCCCTTTTCATTCACTCAAAGAATCTACTGTGAGTCTTGCAACCTTGCACCATTTGAATGTGTTCCAATAAAGTTCTGAGGGACATGAAATGTCAGTTTAAGAGAGTTTTTGGAAGCAAAATGGAGATGATACTTCATGTAATACTTAATGCAAATAAACAGTAAATAAGAGAATCTGTTTTCCTACATTTAAGACACAAGGGTTTTTTAAGTGCTAATTGTGTTAAACCTGTCTTGGTTCTGTTGACAGACCACAGGTGTCTTCAGGACACTCAGATGTTTACTTGCAGTTGGGATGATGTTTATGTTTCAATATTCTCCATAATCTGTTAGGAGTCATGCTCACAAGGGGCATAGGTGGAGTTGGTTTTTAATAATCAAGTTTCTCATCACTAATCTTGCTATTCATGTCTGTCATTTCAAACCTGCATGCAATCTTTGTGTCCTTCCACACAGGCTTTGTTGCTCAATTAAATTTGCCCAAGGGGAAACCTGTACCCAGTACTAGAGTCCATGCTGGGAAGAACTGCAGACAGTCAAGTACTCTAAATCACTTTGTTCTGATTGTGTAGAATAGTGTTGTTAGATTCAAGCTTGTTTTCATAATAATAATAATAAAATCCAAGATAATGTTCCTTGCTTCAGCTTCTCTTTAGTAAGAGCATAATTTCCCTGTATGTTTTTTCCCAGATTTCAAGGGATTTCTATGGCAGTCACCATCATACTGAAGAAGGCATTTGTATTCTGTGACACAAAGCCAATGATTTTGTCAATCTCAGTGGTGTAATCTCTATATGCTATTAGAAAGTATTAGCTCTCTTCTCTCACAGCTTTCAAAGCAATGTCATTGTGAGAGCTGTTAACAGAAAAATGTATTCAATTAAGTTTGGATCATCCCTTTAAAAATACATGTTAAAAAGGACTTTCAGACTTTCATCACTAAGTATGGTCTGTTTGTAAATAGCAGCTATGTCTTATGTGAATGTAGGTGCTGAAAAAGAAACCTTTCTCCTTCATACCTCAAACTGACAGCATGGACTACTGGTGTTCTTTAAGGGGAAAGAAGGAACCTTCTCAAACTGAAGCCTGTATTTTGACTTTTTTTCCTAACTTTTTCAAGACATAATCAAATATTGTATAAAATATCTAAATTTTAAAACAAACCTTTTTACTTAATCTTTGACAAAAATATTGGATTTTTCTTGAAACTGCAGCTTAGTGGGTAATATTTCTTAAAATCAGCCTTGCTTTATCTGTTGTAGCTGAATCTGATTTCTTATATATATATGTAATCTAAAGCAGAACTGTTTGATGTTCTCTGTGGGGGAGGTAGTGTCTAGGAAATAATACAAGTTTTATTGCCTGTCCTGTCTCAATATATGCTCTAGATACTATATAACTAAAAATTCTTGTTTGTTGTTCAGATCTGTTTTGCCTTCAAGGCATGCCATGCTTCAGTACTATGAATGCCTATGGAGAAAAAAAAAAAAAAAGATATTTCTTATTCATTATTTAATTATTTAAAGTTTTGTAATTTCATGAGGTGCCTAATTTGTATAATTTCTGTACTTTTTGCATGCAAACCTCTTCAGGGTATGTCACCATTTTCACTTTGTGGCTTAGCATTTTGAGCACTTTGGTTTATCAGCCGCATAGGAAAATCTTCCTGGAGACTTTCCATCAAACCCATTTGTTGATGAAGGAGGATGAACATCTTTTCTAATGCTTTCAAACAGCAGCCATAGATTTTGAAGTGAACTTTCAGTGGCCCTTATAATAGATAAGTAATTTTTTTAGCATCACTCTGACCTGTGTAGGTAAAAGAGGATGTGTGGGGAAGGTGAATGCTGTATGTGCAGAGATATGAGTTACAGAAAGTGGTTTTGCTTAGCTTGATACTTAGTGTGGGGGTGTGAGAGAGAAGAGAGAGACTCAAACTCTGTGGTTTGCATAGAACTCAGTAGTTCACTGGCCAGCTAGAAAATGGAATTGCTAGTTCCCTGGTCAGTTCTGGAATTTAAGATACAGCAGTTCTGAATTGCCCTTCTGTGGTAAGCTGTGTGGAGCTGGTACAGCTGGTGCCTGAGGACAACCACTGAGCCCATTTGGTGCAGAAAATGATGTGTGAGGTGCTATGCTGTCCTGGAAACTCTTCCGTTGGTTCCACAACACCACAGCTTTCTCTAAGCCTAAAAATCTTCCAAAAGCCTGAAGCATGCTCAAAAATCAAGACATTTCTTTGGGATTCAGTGCATTCTATGGAGGATATAATATGCTCTGTCAAGGGGCACTGCAAAGGAGATTGCCTGGTGTATTCCATAGTGGCTGATGTGTAGTAACTTCATAGAGGGCCATAAATTGTGCTGTGGTCATTCTGTGTAGTTGTGTGCAGGCAGTTTAGAAATGTTGACTTCTACCAGCAGCAGAACTGTTTCCCAGAATGGTTAACACTGAAATAACTATTGTGAAATATTTTGTAGGGAGAAAAAGGTTTCATTTTTCAAAGCTCCCTCAGGGTGGCTGCTTTGAAAATCGTGCTCTTTTGTTCCACTCTTATTTGACTTTAAAAAAAAAAAACAACAAAAAACAACAGCCTTGAATTAATAAGATGTAAATAGAAGGAAAAGGAAAAACAGGTACCCACCAGTTGTTGTCATAAAAATAACCAAAAGAATTATTGTTGATAATAAAAGGGTCCAATTATGATGTTGTGCTGCAGAACTAATAAAAAAGATGTAAACAGAATATAACCTCAAAATGAAACAAATGTGTTCAAATGTCAGGCCTTAAAATAAGAATAAATAGGCACTTAGGCTTTGTACCAGACAATCAAACGTTGGGTTCTAATTGCTTGGTGTATATACAAGAAAGAACCAAATCTCCAAATCATCTCTTCTGCTGAGCCCAGGACATTGCTCCTGATGACCAGAGGGTGTGCTTTCATTTATCATGAAGTTAGTTATAAAAGATACAGATTCATAGAATCATAGAATCATAGAATTAGTCGGGTTGGAAGGGACCTCAGAGATCATCAGAGATTCTTGTATGCAAGGCTATCATTTGTGTCAGAGGAACTCAGCTGCAATAAGGAGGGCTGTTTGCATCCAAGGATTTTGCCTTTGTCTTGTTAATATTCAGTAGCTCTTTCTAAAATTAATACTTGCTGCTGTAAACTCTTGCACATGACCAGACCAGCCACGTGCTGTTTACTGCAAGACTTGAAGTCTGTGAGATTGCCAATCACCAGAGAAGTGCTGCTAGTTGTTTACCACCCACAATCTAGTTTTAGCACCTGTTTTTTTCCATATGTAACACAATGGGAAGAATGATTAAAGCAAATAGTGACTTGCTTTTATTTTCAAGTACAGTTGGAGTGTAAATGCATTTAAGTGGGCTTCTGGCCTGCAGGCTGTTGGTTTTTATTATTCAACTGAATCTGAGATAGAGAAATGAAGGTAAGTTATTTGGAAAAGACAAGTTAAGAAAAGTTGGTCTGGACAATGAGAATGAAAACATGGAAAGCAATAAAGAACCTGCAGTATTGATTTTAGGATCATTTGAATATCGTGTATAATGAGATTGACGATGGAAATGGGAAGGACAGGAAAAAAAAGGGATCAAGAAGATGAGAATATTTAAATGCAGAGCACCGACTTCTTAAGGAGCAATTGAATCTTAAAGTCTAACATTGCTTTTGGTTTGACAGCTGGAGTCTGTGCCTAACCTAAGAGCAAATCTTAGTGAAATTATAATCCTTGTAGCCCCTTTCTACTCCTGTTGAGCTTTACCAGCACTAATGAGGAAGATTATTAATTCCTCAAGATAGTGAGGAATAAAATTGAATAAAATCCACTAGGAAGAAGATAAGAAAAAGTAAAATAAGTTTGCATGCTTACAAGACAGTGCTTACTCTGTTCTGGCCTGGGAGATTAATTACCCAAGTCATCTTCACTACGGGGCTCCTATGAAACCTTGGAACTGATTCTTTTCTTAATGCAGTAACGTTACTCTTTGTTGTTGGGATTATTTGTATTTTGCTGATGTTTCTGCTTCATTTTATCTTCTTGATACTTTAATATTTCATTGCTGAAGCTGTTTATTTTTCAGAGAAGATTTTACCTTTTACTGTTAACAATGTGTTACTTTACAAAGTCAGTTACAGAGTATGAGGTTCTGGTATATTGCCAGTTAAGCTGAACAATCACCTGTCTGGTTGTGTATTTGGTACTTGAATCTGTTCAACTAAACCGAGGAAAAGTTGCATGCAGCTCTGCTCAGGCTGTACCTGGGGTTAGGCTGAGATTTCTGGATCTATTGGTCTGGAATCTTTCTGTGGCTTTGCCATAATTAATTTTACATTAAGCATATTCTCCTTATTATATCAGTACTTCTTTTTCTTACTATATTACAACATTATCATTAGTTCTTCAATTAAAGGACATTCAGTGCCAGAGCTAAGTTTTTATGTGAATTCACAGTATGTTCTATGACAGAGCTTTGCTTTTGATTTAAGCCTTGGGCTCTACTGTAATATAAATATTTAATAGCAGTGCTAAAAGGACAGTATAAAGGTGAGCAAAAGGGTGTAGATGCTTTGGAAAACTGAAGTAGAATGTCAGGGAGAAGATGAGAGGAATGGACCTCTTACTTTAAAATATTTTTTTCAAAATTTGAAAATCTAATGTGGTCATTACTGTCTGCTGTGGTCACAGCAACATGAATGCTCTGGTTTCTCCAATTAAAATGCAAGATGTGTTTGGCAGCTCAGGTTCTGATCAACTTCAAACTCAGCTTTTCTTTCTCACATCTGTATATAAAATAAACTTAGTGTGTATCGGTATAGTTGCTCCTCTTACGTTTACAGCGACAATAGCAGGCTTAGCAGCAGTTTGCAGATTCTGTACTTCTTGTTTATGAGATCAAATGATTATCAGTAGTGCTAGCGGCCACTCATCTTGGTACCTGTAGTGTGCTGGTCACTACAACTGAGGCTTTTCAGAAAAGCAGAGCAATGCCTGTGTCCCATGGATTTCTTAGTCACTGCTGTAAAGATATCTGGAATTCAGAAAGCATCAGCTTTTTAAGCTTTTGAAAAATTCTATCTCTAAAATCTTTGTAAGTCCATTGTCTTTTGAGGTTTACTTTTGTTCAGCTGTAGTTAATTTTTCTATAAAAGAAATTATTCCCTAAAATACAATTTCAGAGGAATGAATACAGTTGTTCATCAATGACAGGCATGCTCACTGAGGAGTTTCAAACAAAAATTAATGAAACTACTGGCTTTGAGATAGTTGGAGCACAGAAGCATTGCAGTTTCCTGCTGAAGTCTTGAGCCTACTCTGAGGCTAAATGTGATCTCTTCCATGTGATTTGAGACTGTAATATTCTTCTGCTCTTCCCAATAGCCAGGTGTTAGGAGGAGGAGGCCTGATAATAGACCCTCCAGCCGTTTGTTGCATTTTCACAGTAATTCCCATTAGCAGTGGAGGGGTGATAGGCTGAGAACTCACTGAAGCAAGGAAATGAGTGAGTGAAACAAGTTAAAAATTGCAATTCTTCATTTTAGCTGTCCAAAAGATATAATTCACTCCCAATAACATCCCATTTCCCAAGCTTAGTTCTGTATTCGTACCAGAAAAAAAAGGTGAGAGTTTGTAAGTATGTGCATGCAGAATTTTGATTTTACTCAATTTCTGAGGGATATCAGTAGTTCAACAATAGTAAAGATGCTCCTTAGTAGCTAATCAGGGTCTGCTTAAAGAGCTCAAAATACAGCAAGGCCACTGGTATTTCTGTACTCCTGTTCTCATTCTGCCACTCTGTAACTGTCAGCCTCATTAGTATTTAAATCAGTTCATAAGTATTTTGGCTTAAATAAGCTTTATTTCTGATCAGTGTAATGCCATGATTTTATGTCCTTTTTAGAGTCTTTAGCTTAAAGTAGACAAGCTTATGATAAATACTGCAGATGTGTTAGGAGTTGATTAAATTAGTAGTAGAAACAGGCAGTAGGCAAACAGGAGGAAAAATGCTCAAATGAGTAAATCTGGATCTTTCAGCTCAATTCCCAATCTTTGTTAATGGATTCACTCTGCTGTTGAAAAGTAGAAATATTGAAAGACATTTTTAAAACTGAGTATTAGCAGGGAGAAAAAAAGTTTTTTTTTTCTGAAGAAGTGAGTACTCTGTGAGCAATTTCCCATGTCTTGTAATAGAATGTATTTTTGTTCTAATTTTAATTAGAAAGAAAGGGTAGGACAAAAATTAAACTAAAAATTCCTCCCCACCTCCCCCTAAAGAATAAAAAAAATACAATAAACAAACCCAAAAGCATTTTAAGACCCTTTCATAACAAGATTACTTGAAAATTCTTATTTAGCAATGGATGTGATGAAATTATGATTTAGAAATGCATAAATTGCTTTGCTTTAAATTTTTAAACTTAGCTTAAAATGGCTTTTTGAAGCTCAAAATAAATTTGGTTGCCCATCTGCTATCAAATCCCTGTGTTTCTTGAGAGCACTAAGAACAGGAAATACAAATACCTGTTTATAGTCCACCTCCTCCCAAAAATTAGTAGTTTTTTTGCAGAATGTGTGATCTGTGGCCACATTTCTACCATTTGTACAGGAAGGGAAAATGACCTTGATGGAGGTCAACAGAGCAGAAGCTCCAGTTAAAGGAATGTGTCACCTAGAGGAATAGGAAATTGTTATTGAAACAGATTGAAAATAAGCAGATGCCCAGCAGTTAAATATTATGATGGTGAATTATTCCACTCCTGGCTTTAAATAACAAAGTGAGGATTTTGGAGGACAGATGTTGTATCATCTTCTCAATTGTTTCTGTCTGAGATACTTTGGGACAAATTCTGTTCTATCAATATAAATCCAGAAAACCTCTCTAAATATAGCAGAGTCAATCAATCTCTTCCCTTCTGTTGGGTGAGTAGAAACACTTTTGTCCTTGTTCTGTCTGTGTTGTAAATAGTTTACAAGAAAAAGCCTTTGCCTTGAAGAAAATTGTTCTGTCTCTCAATTCTTCCTATGGTGATGTAGGCTCCACAAGTGAGGCCATGTGCACACATACTCATTACCCTAAAATGCTTGCTGTTAAGTGTCAGCTTCTCACCCTCTGGATTTTTCAAGAGGGAGACAGGCTGGAGTAGCTGAGATGGGCTGACATGGCATGAGCCTCTGTCAAGCAGTAATTGATCACAGAAAAGATGAGATCAGTTCTCTGTGGTGGACAAATGACCAGGAGAGTCACTTAATTTGGAACTTAAGCCATTCTTAAATCCAAGTTAAACTGACTTACCAAAGTTCTGCAAATAGAGCAGCAGAAGTTTCTTCAGCCTTGGAAAGAGAACATTTTGAAGGGGCACCTGGATGTTCTGAAATCATAATAGGGAATTACCCTTCCCAGTCACTTGTTACCTACAGATTGCCAAAGGAAATTGCTGACTGGGAGGTTCAAATGAAACAGTGTTGTCCTAAGACACTGGGCATTCCAAAATAAAGGAAGGAAAAGAATTTTTGGGAAGAGAAATCCATTAGATCCTCTTCAACCCCAAAATACCAATACCTGTTCAGAAAGTCCCTGAAATGCAGATCACTGCAGGACATAGGAATGTACCACTCTTATTTGTATGTAAATAGAGAAATCTAAAAATTTCATTTAGAATGCATTCGTAAATATATTTTAATCTTCTGTGGGTGATTGTTAGTGAGAACTAGATGGAGCTGTGGTACCAACCTAGATGTACATTTGTCTTAGCTGGTACAGCTCTTTTTTTTTTTTAGAATCTGAGCTTATTAATACCTGTGCAAAGCTTTGCTCCTCCCTCCCTATTTTTGCAGGAGCATACCCCAACCCCTTTGGGTTCAGTGTGCTGCAGTGACATTCTCTGGCTACAGCTCCCAAGGGCTTAGAGTTTGTGTCTTTGAGAAATCTCTGAATCTCTTAGGAATTTTCACAGAAATTCTGTCTGTATGGAAACTAAATATGATTTGTTAGCATGTGTGTATATATAATATGTGTGTGTGTTATGTAATGCATGTAATATGCAGAAAATATTGTATTATATATTGTATATATAAAATATAGTATTTACATTTAGCAGGTTTTGTAGGACTGATAAGAATTAATTAATGTGTGCTGGAAAAGGCTTTTTCCGTGTAATTCTCCCTTCCCTAGTATGTGCTAAATGTAGGAACAACTATCTTCTTCAGTTTTGGGTGAACAGTTCAAGTATCTAAATGAGGTGACAAGTCTAAAAAGCCAGAGAAACACCTACATGCACACATAAATAGGTTATGAAACTGTCAAAGACAAAATATTACCATTTTGAAGGTAGGTTCATAAATAAATGTAATGGGCTGGATAAGGTAGTTCCCTAGAGGCTCCCAAGAGATCTGTTCCCTCAAACATCACATGGAAGAAAAAAACTAAAAAGAGAAAGGAAAAAAGACAGGAAAGAGAAACCCCTACACATTGTGAAGCATCCCTCTCACCACAGTGAGGAGTTACAGAGTTAGATAATTCTTCTCAGAGAATGGAGGTGTTGGAATGTGTTCTGAAATTATTTACATGTATCTTAGTGAAAATTAGTGACTTGTATTTTGGGTAGATGTGCATAAAACACTTCATATATCAAACTCCACTCTGAATAGTCTTGTAAAGAAAACATATAAGATATTACCCAAGCAATAGGTTATGTATTACTGACCCTGTAACAATAATAAAAGCTCATCAATCACTGGACAGGCTCTAAGTCCTTTTTTCATGTGTACTAAGGATGGATACCCAGGAAAGCTGCTCAA
Source organism: Florisuga fusca (assembly GCA_038090715.1). NCBI lineage: Eukaryota > Metazoa > Chordata > Aves > Apodiformes > Trochilidae > Florisuga > Florisuga fusca. The sequence goes on from JAAWXA010000071.1 coordinate 488,815, forward strand.
AGTCAAGTAGTTGCTTAGCTAAGTCTTTACCTTTGTAAGCAGGAGTAGGTGATAAATGGATTTATTCCAGTGTGCTTCTACATATCAATATTTTACTGATTTATATATACCAAAGGTTCATACATGTAATCTGGTTCCTTCCCCAGTCAGGGGAGAGAGGGCTTCAGTCTTAAGCAGTAGAAAAGCTGGGAAGTGCATACAGGCATAGAGGAGAGAGAGGAATAACTCTCAGTGATTCAGAGTTCTCTTTTTTTTTTGAAAAGCAAGTAGTGTAATTACTTGGTGAGATGTTTGCACAAGGTGTTTACACATGGGTTGATTTACAGTAGACAGAAAAGAATTTTGGCCTGATTCTGCACATGCTCCTACTGAATGAGTTTTGTTGGGTTTGTTTTGGTTGGGGTTTTTTTTATCCACTGGAATAACTCAACTGGTTGATGTGAGACTTTTCAGACATAAGCAGTGCTTATGAGATTGTTATACTTAATTAGTTTATAAATCTGTCTTCAGTAGCTGCATATGAAAATTTAATATGCCAACCTTAGAACAACATGGTGCTTTTTTACTTTGCTGTGAGACAATACACTAGAATAAACTAAGGATGGAAGCAATAAAGATTAAAAACCTTTAAAAATAGTACAGGTGTTCCAGAGTTTTCACAGCTGTAATAAGAAGGTGGTGATGCTAACAATGACAGCTAGGTTTTGAATACATACCTTGATTTATTTTTGAGTTTGCTGTATTGGCAATTATTCCTCTTTCCCAACCCCATCCTCTAATACTTTTTTCCTGTTCATTTTCCAGTTGTGATTGAAAACTTACATTTGCTTTATATTTTAGTGCTGAAATGATCCCATATGCCCTTTGTTTTCATGGAGGCAGTAAGCTATGTATATATATTTGTAATTGAGAACAGAATTCTTTTTATCATTGTGAAGACTACCTATGGACAGGCTTGCTCCTCAGTAATGTTGTTTGTTTATTTATTTATTTATTAAACTGGATGAAGAAATACAAAAACTGTTGTTGATCCTCAGAAGGGAAGCTTACCCATGTCTCTTGAGGCCATCACAAGAATATAAATAGAATAATATCCTGTTCCTGCAGTTCTGAGTAATACATGCTCCACATATCAGAGGTGATAACAGCTTAAACATTAATTCATCTGAGAGCATTAGGTGATAGAAAGGGTACACAGTTAATTAAGCCTCGGAGGCATGCAGGATTGATCCTTAGTTCCTCTAAATTGTCTTAACTTCATTGACTTTAAAATAATCATCCTTATTTACATCATGGGAGGATTAAGCCTCTCTATTTTAAGATGGTTGAGATCAGAATATCTTAAATTAACATGTACAAATTCTTTACGAAAAGAATGATATTAATCATTCAGTGTATAATAGAGTGTGTTTCAAAAAGGATAAATTAAATAGTTTTCAAATTATAAATGGAACATTAGCCCATTTGCGAACCACAAGGGCTTGTAAATTTCCTTGACTTGTGAGCTAGACTGGTGTTTGACTTGAAACCTCCTGCAGGCTGCTGAATTTGGTTCTTATGTGTGTTCTAGATGTGTATGAATGCCTATGCCTGTATCTAACTTTTAATGTAAGAGTATGTTTTACATTTGTATGTTTTTACAGACACTCCCCCCTTCCCAGTGTGTATTTAATACTGTCTGAGGATACTTCTGGGCTCTCTTCTTCTATTTCAAGGGAGAGTTTGGCTGGAGGAAGGCCATGACAATGTTAGTTATACTGTGCTATTTTCTACTCCCTGATACTGGCTATCCCACCAACTAAATAATGTAGCAATAATTTATTTCCTTTTACTTGTCTTCTCTGCTTTCAGGGTGTTTGTTTTACTGTATGATAAGCAGATGATTTTTAAGTTTAACTGCAGGTAGCCATCTCATAGAAGATAGTGGAGAATTAGTTGTTTGAGCTGACCCTAGCATAGAAGGACTGATACTGGAAGAAAAAACATTCTCCATTCACAGCCTTTGTTGCTATCACAGTTATCTTATGTGTGATGTGCTTTTTTTTTTTATAATAGAGACTTTGCAGTTTAGAATTGTGTGAACATATTGCCATATTAACAACCTATTTTGGGGCAATCCCTTAAATCAGGCTTGGCAATGTCTGTTACTAATGTGGGTAACATTACAGGTGTTTTCTAAACTGGAAGAAAGGGAAGTTCTTTGCAGTCAAATTAGACAGAACATGTGAAATATTCTCCATGGTGCCCAGATAGCTGGAGTAAATTCTTAAGTTTCTGTAGGGTTTTTTGTGTAAGATTAAGATGTGTTTCTACTATGCTCAGGTCTTCAGTACTTCTCAAAGCAGTGGGAGTTGCCTGTGTTCTTGCAAACCATTATGGTACAACCTTTAGGAAATGGAAAAGATTATCACAAAGGCATCTCAAACTTTTTTTGATTGTCATTTGATTGTCATTTTTTAAATATGTCACAAGCATCACTGTATAGTAGCATCATTATATAGCCAATGGACTGTGTACTATGATGAGGGAAAATTCAGGGTTGGCTTTCATAGTTGAACTTAGTGATGGAGCTGAAGAAAAGTTGCCAAGCTGCAGAAGGAACCTAAGTCTTCTCTCAACAAAATCTTTACTTGAGCTGTTGAGTAAATAATGCTGGTGCAACTTTCCCTGCTTTTCTTGGATATATACCTCAGTCACCAGAACAAAAAGATGATAGGTATGTGCCATCTTAATTCAAAATGTAGACAAGCCACTGGTATTCATATTGAGGGAAATTGTGCAGATTACATGATTGCAAAATCGTGGAAATAGAACTGGTGGGATGTGTGAAATCATTCAGCCCACCTCCTTGCCCTGAGGCAAATGATATTCATGTGCTATTCCTAACAGTTCTCTTGTGTGTGTTCCTGGAATCATCTGATAGTGGAAACTTATCATCTTCCTAGCATTTAATTCAGGTGCTATTTCTATGCCAGTGTCATAGGAATTAAAAGTTTTTCCCAGTGCCTATTTTGCATCTCCTTTACTTCAGTATAAATCCATTACTTTACTGAGTACTACTTACTCTCTTCCACCACAGGCAGAGAGAACAGATTCTCATTCTCCTTGCAGAAATCTTTTTCATATTTAAGGTTTCTTATTATGTCTCACTTCAGTAATTTCCCCCATAAATTAATCACTACCAAAAATTTCAGTATTTCCTTGTTGTCAGGGCTCCAAACATGTTCATGGTTCTTGTCTGCACTCTTTTCTCTTACTGCATTGCTTTACTCAAATGTGGTGCTGAAAACTGAATAGTGTATTTAATATTGTTTAATGAGGTGGTCTTTCAGAGCTCTGATCTGCTGCAAAATTGGGATGATTTTCTGGCACACACAAGGCTAAGTACACAAGTAAGATTGTAAAGCTGCAATTTATTTAAGAAAACATTCTGAGTGGCTGATGCCTCTGTGGTGCCTCTCTGGGGAGAAGAATGATGATTTCACTGTAGATGTAGTCTATGATATTTTAGGTCTGTGCAAAGTTAAATAGTTACAGTTCTGCCTTGTTTCAGTGATGGATTTCAGTCTGCATTGTTTTTTTTAAGGCTGCCCCAGCCATGTTCTGTTGAGTTGGAACTGCTCTGTCTTTGATTTTCAATAAGGAATTGTACCCTGAAATTGAGTGAATTTCAGCAAGATGATTTAATTGCAATGAGTTGTCATCTTGTTCTTTTGAGTGGGTGCTGCTGCTTCAAAAGTTTTTTGTATTATGATGTGATCATACGCAGGAGAAGACCATATGGCAAATACAGAAAGGGCTTTTGGCTCCTGCTCTTTCCCTGCCAGGAGTAAAGGTTGGCTGGGAGCTAGGGCAATGTGCTGTGAAAATGGAACAGTAGGGATTGAGACCAGGAGCATTGGTATCTCTGGGGAGAAGTGTGATCTGGAAGGCAGTGGTGCAGTGTGAATAGCAAGTGAAGTGTGTACAGTGTCACTTCAGCTGCACTGGCAGTGAAAGTCAGAAGAAAGACCCTATGAACAGATTAGTTTACCCATTTCTTGTAATAGTCATAAAGCAGCAATTTATCCTTGCCCCTGTTCCTCACAGATGTTTCATATGGTATTCACTGCATGTATTTACAGTCCACAGTAAGTTAAGTTTGTTCTGCCCTTCCAGACAAATTTGCATGAGTTTCAGAAAAGGAGTGATTACATGTGAAAGAGTCATTAGGGAAGCAGACTTCCTTAGGTTTGTTAGTTGGAAAGACAAGCTGACAATTACATGTTTAGCTGCTACTTCTTTTTCTTCCACTTGACCCCCGAGTGGTCATCTGTTGGTAATAATTAACCTTTTCACCAGTACTACAAATGGAAAGATTACTGGCAGTAATTAGATGAAAAATACTCTGAATGCATGAGTTGATCTCACTGGCTGACTTTTGGATCCCTAACAGCAATTTGCCCATTAGTGGAACGAATGGCACAAAAACCCCAGAACATGGACAGGCCCTTCAGAAAATACAAGCTAAATCTTGGAAAATGTTTGCTATGGCATTATTGTAAAGGACTCAAGTATTGGTCTAAAACTTGAACTCCAGGTAAGAAGAGACTAGTTCTCTTTCCTGCTTGGGATATCTGTGTGTGTCCCTCAGCCACAGCTGAGACACTAAAACCACGTGGATCTTCTGCCTGGAAAACCTTATAAGCAAAGAAGGGTGAATTTTGTTAGAGATAGGGATCATTCAGTTTATTCCAAACTTGGCAGATTGAGGGACTGAAATGAGGACTCTTAAACTGTAAGACTGAAGCACAAAGTAATATTTGTGCCATAGACTATTTTGTGATTTTTACTTATGAGTCTGTCCTAGACACATAGTTTAATTTTAAGCATCTCTCTGGTAATCTGTTCTGTGCATTCATAGATTATAAAATCAAAAAGGATCATTTTGATCCTCAGTAAATCAGATCCTGTAGTAAATCAACTGTGGGATTTTTTTATAGGAAATACATAAACCCCAATCTTTTTAGGACGGGTTTGTGAGGTGTGATATCTGAGCCCTTAGTTAATAGCTGTGATATGAATTTTCTTTGGAGGTTAATGTTTTCGATTAATACGGGTCTTTGAAAGCAATGCACAGCTGACAGAAATGAGCTGAAGAGCTATTAAACAGAAAAAAATCCAGAATCTCTATTATTGTCATGAAATTCCATGAATCATCCAGTAGTACTAATTAAAGCAAAGCTTTAATACCACAGACAAATCTTAAACTGGGAGCTTTTTAATGGTAAAGTAAGAAGTAGTATTTCTCTTTTTTGACAGTTTTACATCAACTTCTGTAGAGTCATATGAAAGGAATCAAGATAGGAAATATCTAGAAGGGGAAAAAATAATCACAAAATCCAAAGATGTATGTTTATAGTGCTAAAATGGATGAGAGAGATGCTGGCTTGTGTGATATTAAAGAATATGCAGTGTTAGTAGGCAAGTGTTAGGGGTTTTTTTTATGCAAGTGGCAGAAGTAATGGACTCTGATTAAAAGATTGTAATCAAAGTAGTCAGAATCCTTTTGACTGTTGTTAAAAAGACATTTGAGCACAAGCAGAGAGCTTTCACCAAAGACAGTCTGCAGACAGATCTCAGACTGGAAGGTTGGGTTTGCAGATTAAATCTAGAAAATGCAAAGTTCAGATGGTAATTTTTTTTTTTCTGGTTTATTTGCATGTCCTGAATGTTAACATTAGTTTGTACTTTTCTAAAAGAGTGGAATGTACCGTCTGAATTCTTATTTTCACAACGTATTTAAGACATTTTCCTAGATCTTTTCCTCTTTGTATGACAGTTGGAGGCAGCATTTCTGCCTCTGTATTGTCCTTTTTGGCAATCACCATTGCCCTCAGGAGGAACGTTTGTGTGTGAGTATGCATCTATTTGTACTTGATGGTCCTTTTGACTCTTCAGCCAGTCCTAATATGAAAATCAATGTGTCCCAAGGCATGTTTGTCTTTAGCAATAGATCTGTTCCATTTTTAACCTCTGCACAAAATATCTTGACGTGTGAGCAACCTTGTGGCATATGGAACAGCATTTACTCCTTATACAGCATTTATAGCAGCAGTATTATTTTTTTCATTCTTGTTCTTTTAGCCTTTTTCAGTCAATTTTACATGGTTTTCCTTATATAAATATATATTCTCAGTAGTAAACTTAAAGCAAAATATCAACAAAGGAACCTTTCAAAAAACCTTTCCTGTAGGCTCATTGTTACTGAATAGAGATTCTCCTGGCTGATCACTGTGTTTTCCAGACAGTGAGTAGAAAGCAAATGATCCATGTTGTTCCAGTATCATCAACAGCAGGCTGAAGAATCTTTACTTCGTAGGATTATTAGGAGAAAACAAAACTGGATAATTTTGGGTGCCATGGTTTAACCCTAGCAGACAATAGAAAGTTAACTCAATGCCAATTAAGACGAGTGCCTTGGGGAATTCCTGGGAGATTTTAGTAGACCACAGCTTCGTTTGACAAGCCACTTCCAAGGTATGAAAAAGATACACTATGTAAAATATTTTATTCTGTATTCAGTTTTTCTCTGGTACAGTAATGTACACTGTGTCTTGTTTATGCTGGAATTTTAAAGTGTTCAGTGGGACCTTAGGTAACTAAGTTAAATTGAAACTTAATGGAAGCCGAGTGCCTCAGTCCCCTGAGCACCATTAGAACTGCCAGTTCATATTCCTAATGATTTGTAATGACTAAGTCCCATGGACTTTGAGAATGAATGTGCTCAAGGACTCCAGTGTGTTTTGGAAAAGGCCTTGAATTTGCAGCATCTTAAATTTTTAGAGCAATATGTTATGTCCTTGTTATAACTGGGACCAGAATTTGATCATGCTGAATACACGTAGGGAAATATGAAAACCAACACAGCAGCAGTCTGTAACACAGGAGTGTGTTACACTGGCATTTGATGCAAATAAATTTTATTTCTCTTCATGTGTGGGATTAACCTTATCTGTAGAATAATTTCACTGCAGAGTAGCCACAGCTGTGTGGCTTTGATCATTATCACTTGTGGTGGCAAAGCTTCAGACTGAAACACATCACTGATGATCACACTTGTTCTCTATCATTACTGCCTAATACCACGTGGCTTTACAAGTGAATTCTTCAATGTAGGGAATTCTATGCATAGATTTTTCCCATTCCTTGCTTAGTTTTTCTTAGACACAAGCAACTTACCTAATTTTTAATCTTAGTTGTGGGACAGGGAAATGTGGCAAAAAATGCCTACCTCTAGCCATCAGTGCTCCCTGAAACCAGCCCCCCTGCAATACTTATATGTAATGTAAATATATATATATATATGCTTTCCTATATTTTTTTATTAGTTGGCTTAATAAACTATATGTGGGAGCTGAGATGCACTATTTTCTATTTCAGTGATGCCAATAAATCTTAGGAGCCAGCTGGGCTTTTTTTTTTTTTTTTTTATTAAAAAGTACTTAAGCAGAAAAGGTTGAGCAATGAAAATCAAGAAAGGTGTGAATCAAAAACCATCCCCCCTATTTTTCACATGTAGATTGAAAGTAATTTTTTATAGTTCAGTGGAGATTTAATATGCAAGTTAAATAGGCAAAAAAATTTATCTTTTCCAGAAATGAGCACACATTAGCAGAGAAAAATGAAGAATTGCCTAAAGCTCAACAGACAGACCCAGATCTTTGCCATTTGATATTGCAGTAATAGAGGTGTTACAGGAATGTGACTAGGAGAGTTTGCTAAAATGGAAAAAATAATGTTGATGCTTAATCTTTCTGTCTACAACTGTTGGACAATAGCCTCTTATAGTTACATTTGGCATAACACTGGCATAAAATTTGGATGTTACTGCTTGCAGGCAGCTGAGGCTGTTTATTCTGAAAGCTGAATCATGTGTTAAAGATGGTGAATTTCAGATAGATGGAGTCACAAGGCATTTATTTGCCCTCTACCAGGCACTAAATTATGCTTTTTTCCCTTATTTGAAAGAGAACAGCCTGTATTTCTCATAACTGTTTCCTAATCTCCAATAAGATATGTACTGTATTTCAAAATGGCAAGATTTGGTTATTCCAGGCCCTTGTTTTCTTTCCCCTTTTTCAGTATTAAAGGAACTAGGAGTATTTTCAAAAATCAAACTCAAGAAAGCAAATAGTCAAAAACCCTGAGAACATATTGTAGTGACTGTAAGACAAATTGTCAGTGGAATGGAGAGAAGGTGCTTTTGGTTTGCTTTAGCTGTTTCAGATTCTTCAGATTTGTTTCCATTATGAAATTGCTATTTACTCTCTTTAGAAGTATGGATCTTTTCTTCTCTGTAATCAGCATTTATTCTGATCCTTCGCCCTCTAATGCATGAAAATCCTGACATGGTATGAAATTGTCCAAAAATAAATCAGACTAGAAAGATGGAAAAGGTCACATGCAATAAGAGTTTGAATAGCGTGGTCCAATTTCACCTGAGGTGGAGTTGTGTAGCTCATGTTTCAACACAGAAGGGCTTCATTTAGCACAATGACATTGAGGTGATCTTTGAAAAGTAAAAATCAGACAAAAGTAGTAAATTAGATTTAGGAATTCAATGTGGTAGGAAATAGCTCATGTTTATTAGAAGATTTTAAGAGATCCTCCAGCAGCCTGAAAACCAAATTTTAAAAATTCTTTATCACAAGAGCACTTTCATTATGTAACTGGGTCTTGGTTATTTGAACAATAGTTTAAGAAAGGCTTTTCTAAAACCTGTCAAATCTAATTTATCATGTTCATACACATGGACATGCAATGTCTTCCCTTTATTTCAGTCAAGTGCATTTTTGCACTCTGGCAAAAGCAGACATGCTTAATCTATTTGCTGGATATCCAGTAGAGCATGTAGCATATGGATGTGTCAAAGTGTTACTTTCAGTGTATTAATAACATCCCTACTGAACTCTGATTCCTCTGTTTAGTTGAGAAAATTGAAAGTTTTCTGCAGCAGTACAATGGAATGTTTTCCTGTAAAGATCACGGGAGTTTTGATTTCGATATGAATTTTAAATAGTTTCTTTCTGTAATGTTTCTGTGCTGGGTCCTCAAGCTGAAAGCAGTTTTTAAGTCTTATCTGCTTCGCCCACATTATGTAGAAAACACCCAAACTGAGATGGATTGGGTAAGATGGTTGCTAGAACTGGTAGCTATATGAGCTGAAGGGTTATAGGACTAGCAAGTTGATGTTAGTCTTATGTAAGCATCCAATTGTTTATGTACTTTCTTTACATCAAGCTGTTATAAATGATGCTCAGGCTCCATAATGATGGAATGAACTTTCTAATCCAGTAAGATCATAATTTTATGATTCAGAAACTAATTAGATAAACAGATTTTTTTTTTGTCAAAAAGAAAATAAATGTTCAAACTCCAGTATGTATAAATTTGCTTCTAACCAAGAATATTAGATAAGTTAGGGACCAAGGGGATAGATGGGCTTTGTGGTGATGTGTCTTTTTTCATCATATGCATTTCAAGGGCTGGTGGCACAATAAATCTCAGCAAGCTTATTTTATAATCCTTTTCATGATGGACAATGAAAACTGCCACCTTCTTTTTGTCTCTGTGAGTTTAAAGATAACTCTAAGCTTACTTTTCAGTGCTAAGCAAAGATTGTTAGTTCTCATGTCATTAGTTTTTTTCTTCTCCTATGTAGAACTTATTATTAATAAGATCTTTTTCTATATTAGATGACAGAATTTCATTGAAATGGGATTTTTCATGTCTACCAACTTGATTTTAAACAGAGGCTGTTGCCCATACCTCTCAAATCTCAAAAAAAGAACACTTTGAAATGCATTCTCCTGGGTAATAATGCTTTAAGTAAAAGCAATGGTTGAACAGTTTCACCTTTGCTTACACAGTTTAGGATGCTGACTTTGATCCTAAATTATGGCCTTTTAAGATGACCTCAATCAGACAAACCTTGACTTTTTGAAACTGCAGTTTTAGTGGTGACATTTACTTCTGTCACAAGTGTAAAATATTAGGAGAGAGTTCTGGCTGGTAGGATCCTTACTGTTGCTCACAGAAACCATGTGGAATTAGGTGTCAGTAAGTAAAGCAAGTACAGTTCTTTTCTGTGATCTGTGCTAGGGTTGTTTGCAGAGTCAGTGCAGAAACAGACCCTAGTGAAGTATGGGCTTCTCCATTGGTAGATCCCATCTTATGACAGGTGCCCAGTAAGATGCTGGACTGCCATGCATGGGTGACTGCTTGGTTAGGACACCAACTTTTGGCATTCCTATTAGGAGAGCATTAATATGAATCCAAGTCCTAATATCTGTGCCTCTCAGTTTGCCTCCTGCAAAGTGATAAAATTTTCTCACCACTCAGAAGAATCTTCTTGTAATGATACATGTTAGTACAGGGTGATAGACTCCTATAATTTTATTGCAACTCTGCTTTTTCAAAAGTGCTAGTGTCTGGAGCCAAACATCTGAGAGGTTTATCTTGCTCTTTCTTCTGAAGGACCTTTCTCTGAAGGACACTTCTGTGCTTTGCTTTTATGGACAGTTCTGCTTGCTTCAAAAGCTTGAAGAATTGTGGTGTTCATATTGCCTTAGTTTGTTAGATTATTCCCTCAAATGAACTTCCTGTTGCTGTAAAATGTAATTCATTTCCAGGGGTCATGATTTATGAGGTTAATAATAAAGATTAGAAGCCCTCAAAAATTCTTTCTTTTCCATCCCAAAATACGCTTCTTCCCAGAGAGGATTCTTTATTTAGAAGCAAGACTCCAAAACCATAGATGATTTGTCTTCACTTTGTCAGCAGCCTACAATAAAACTGCTTGTGAGATCTTTACCCAGCCGGCTGCAGATTTTTAATGTGCATTTTGCATCAGGCTTCTAAAAAACAAACCTGAAAGAAGAACTGACTACAATGGAGGAAAGTAAACCCTAGCCTGCTACTTGCTGTTCATAACACACACCAACTGAGTCCTTGTCTGATGCAATACATTGCCCAAATAAATGATCTGTGGGATTTGAGAGCTTGGCAAGGCCTGATGGAGAGCACTGGGACTGTGACAGCTTCTGAAACTGGTGAATCTTGCATTTGGCAAGTTGAATTTGTCTATTTGCAGAGCTGATTTGTTTCTATCAGCCAGTACCTCTCCCCAGCCACCTCTCTGCTCAGGGTACAGAGTGATGCCAGTTGAAATGCCCAGCAGTAGATGCCATGTGGGAAGTTGATGGAAGTTCCAAGTTACCTACAGTGCCAGGGGCCTGTCTTGTTCCATGTTCAATTGCACAGTCCTTGCCTGCAACCAGGTAACTCCTAGACTGTTTCTAGTTCAGAGTTTTAGCTCTTTGGATTTAAAACCTTCCTGTGAATCCCTTAAGGTTTGTTTGTTTATAAGGGTAATAAACCTGGGAGACCAAAGGAGAGTCTGGAATGTACCAGCCTGAAAATATTAGCTCAGTGATTGGAAATACCAGGTACCTAATTTCTAGCACTTGAGATCATTGATGCTAGAGTGCTTTAGCGTTGTAATGCTCTTTGGGTCTCATAGTGGTTTTCTGAATGGGATCTTAAGACTCTGTTGGAGAGCCCTGTGGAAGGTAAGTAAGAAAAACAAACTTATTAGTAGCAAACATAATTTTGTAGCCAACAGTCCACATCATCGTGTTGAAAATGAATGTTGTGGAATCACAGGCACAGTACAGTCAGTGGCTGTGAACTAGAAGCAATTTCTTGTCTTCCTGTGGGGCATTCTGGGTCAGTGCAGTAATGAAGCAATTGATCTTCAAATCTTTGTTCTTGGAGAGGTGGCTGTTACATTGTTCTTGAAATTAATAAGTAACTTCAGCACCAATGGAGGAAGGTACCTACGCTTCATTCTCTGAGGTGCCAGGTGTAACAACTGTTTCCTGTCATTGCATGGGCCACTGAATTGAGGAATGGACAAATAAAGTGGTCCTTGAATGAGAAGGTTGGCTCAGAATTCTCTCTGCTATATGCAAACAGGTTCGGTAGCCTTTACCTGCTGAGGTCAATGTCAGTGTACACCCCAATATCCCTTACTGCTTCCATTTCCTCTCTTGATCAGTCTTCTATGATGAGGGATAATTAACACTCTGGACTGTGACTGATGAGCTCTGGGTCAGCTGCTTACTCTCCCCAGGTGTGGATTTACAAAGAGCTTCAGCTTTTCTCATCTTAACTCCTGGTGTGCAGTGTGTGCTTCCTGGGATCACACCACAGGCAGAGGGTTGCTTTGCTCCTTTCACACCACGAGTTGGGGCAGTCTTTTCCTTCCCTGCTCTACCACAGGCTACAAATGTGATCTTGAGCTTTAACTCTTAATATCTTTGTCCCTGAAAGAGGAGAAACTCATCACCCAGCAATATATTAAAGTACAGAGCTGTTACACTGTCAGAATGTAAAGACAGACTGCATCATCTGTAAAGCAAACCCAGCTGAGTTCCTTCATGTCTAGGTCCCTGTTGTTGCTGCCTGTCACAGTCCCTCTCCTAGTACTCTGCTGTACCAAGAGTAGCTATTGATTAGGAATGTCAGCACTGCAGCAGGTTGGTTGTTAGAAAGATGATTTCACTAACTATATCACTGTATCAAAAAGCTGTTTCCAGTTTTGACTGGATATTGATAGCTTTAGGTCAAAACCACATGCAGTTCTACAACAGAGGAACTTTTCATCTTCCTGTTTTAAAAGCTTGTTTGCAATAGAGGTGGTTTATGAGTTAAGGAATCACCATCTTAAGGTTCAGGCATGACAGCAAATTGATTTCAATATGGTTAGGATGCATGGCATCTTCTTAATATTTTCTAGTGGCAGAAGAAAGCCTTATTTTTAGCTTTGCTATTTCTGGCTTCAGATTTTTGAGACGGTATAAATGTACCTCTATCATTTGAATAGGGCATGGTTTATAGGAGCTTTAGCAGATCAACACTCTAAAGGCTCAGGCAATTTCATATATGCTGTTTGAGTCTTGCATTTGCAAGGCAGCATATGAAGAATTCTGATGAATACAAATTGATTTAAATTTCCCAGAAGAAAGAAAAAAAAGTCTAGGACCAGTTATATCTGAAATAGGACTGTAAAAATCAAGTTGAATATCTTTTTATACCTGTCTCCTCCCTATCAATTTCATTTGTCTCTTTAGTAAGGATTGGCAGTAACCCTGGCAACTCTGTATTTGTTTTTTCTCCTCTGCTCCTCTGACAACTGAAAATGCCTTTTTTTTTTTTTTTTTTTTTTTTTTTAATGGAGATCTGAAAAGTGAAGTCCTAACCAAATCATGTTAAAGGAGGAAGGAGGAGGACTGAGAAGAGAAGGCTTACAATGCTTTCCTAATGCAGATTTGATATACCTATAAAGGAAAGCTTAGGAGTAGCTGAGACAGCTTAGATGTAATTGTGATGGTTTAGACAGGGTTATTGTGTCAATATATCTCGCTATGTGGGATTTTTATAATTCCATCTAAAATGCTATTGAAGTAAATTATTGTGCTAAAACGCCCAATCAGCTAGGATCTCAGCTATCTCAGAGTGTTCCTTCCATCAAAAGCAATCTGGAAGGACAAGTGACCAATGAGTCAGGTGAAGCTGAGACTTTGACTGTGGTGGTTCTTCAGCTAACACCAGTTTTCTTGTAACTGGTCCATGAAGTCTTCCCAACTGCCCCTTTAGGTGGAAAGCTCACGTCAGTTCTGTTCTTCAAAAAACATGAAAGGCTTAAAATCTCAAAATTGGCCTCAAATGAAATTGTCTTCTGAACAGTTTCTTTGTTAGATAAAGTACTTCTAGCATATTCAAATATATCCTGAGGAGTTCTAGTAGCATCAAGTACTTCCATTAAGGTCGTGCTTTTACCCTTGTTTTTTTAGCCATCTGACCTGTTTATGGAAGATGATATTATATAAGTATTTTTGCCTCTTAGCAAGTTGCAATGCAGTGCAGAATCTCCCCAGGTTCTGAGGGGAGAATGGGGTCCATGATTTTTTAACTTAATTTTTATGAATTATGAAGATGGGTTTTGGGGTTTTTTGGGGATTTTTTTTGATCATTCTCCTAGACATATCATGAGTTTTACAGGGCTCACATGATGCATATCTCATGCAAAGGCTGAAGGAACGTAAGGAATTCATTATGTGCATGTTAATTTTACAGGATTCAGGGTTATGGAGGATGGGCAAGTCTGCCATATTCAGCTTTTTACCTAGCTAGTCCAGATATAAGCACCTAAACCCTCCTTTTTAAGCTAAGATGCTCTATGTCAAAACTGAAAATCCTCTGCTATGTTGCTCTGCAGTTCTGATATACTATTTGACTAAAAATTGTACTTCATTGAAGGACTCTGATAGCAGGTCAGCTTTGTTGATTAGGAAAAAGTAATTGAAATTTGTTTTATTGGGGCAGTAGGAGGAAGGGAAAATGATTTCTATGTATCTGATAATAGAAAACATGATGGTAATTTATTTTAGATTCTGTAATTGAATTTCAAAGCTTTCAAGTTGAGGTGTGTGTGCTGTGGCCATGTCCAGAAACTTTCTTTAATTCCCTTGTCCAGATTTGATCAATTTCAGTGATTGTAGAGATTTGTCTTTCCAAAAGTTGTGTCCCAGGCTGTAGCTGAAGAGCAATCTCTAAACTAGTTACAGTATTGACAAAAAGCTAACATAGGTCATGCTTCTAATTGCTGCTGACAATGCCTGCAGAACAGAACTGGTTTGGAACACAAACAGAAGATAATTTCCTCCTTCCTGCCCAGGCTGGGCACGTTCTTGAATTTGTAATTTGTCATTTTCTTTTTAACCTTTTCCTAACCTGGATATATTTGCTGAAACTCGGAAAACTTAAAAGAAGAGGACTAAGTCTGAAAGATGAAATGTTTGTTGAGATGGAAAATTCAATTGAATCTGCAGTAATTCTCTTTGTGTTCACCTTCAGACTTAGTATACAGCTGGCTTTTCAAGTAAAAAGCAAAGCACCATCACAGAGATGTAATAAGAAAAAGGAAAAGCACTCTTGGGTCCTGATCTTGCAGAGACATAACTGTGCTTGTTTTATAACTTTGTCAGTGTCCCAGATGAATGGAAGAAAGATGGGGAGGTGATGGCAGGAGCAGTGTTGATGAAGGCAGCTGCTGAGGTAATTGTGTGCATTTCAGAGGACCTGGATGGTCCCCCAGGTGACAGATAGTGGTTGCTGCAGAGGGCATCTGCTTGCACGTAAATTCAGGAGACCTATTAGAAATGTTGTCCTTCAAACTGACAGAACCACTTCTGCACTGATAGCCTCTAAGTAGTTAGAAATGTTGAAGCTGGCAATGTCTGACTGGTTTTCCCTCTTTTAAAACAAACCAATTATCCATCCATGACAAGAATAGAAACAGAAGGTGGTAATTTCTTGTGCTCTTTAATTGCCTCCCAAAGAGGATAAAACAGTTACTTTAAAAGACTGTATCTTCATCTACAGTGTTGAAATAAAGTCTTTTGAGAATAACTTAGGACAGATGAAGATCCTGGGTTTGTTAAGGAAAGCCAGATATAAATTAGCTACTGGCTTCAACAAAACTCGCCTATCTTTAGGTATTCTGTCTGTCATATGGAAAAGTACAAATAACATGGGACTTAATGCATGACTTCCAAAAAAGTAAAACAGCAATTTGGTAGCTGATGTGTCAGAAGTTGCTCAGTTTTTGCAGTAGAAAGAAGTGGTTCCATAGTTAGGGAACCTGGGATGTGGATTACGATGTAGGTAACCTATGATATTCCTGTGTGAGCTCAGGTTAAGAATTTTCTATGTCCAGAATTCAGTCCTCAGCTCTCATTGTGAAACTGTGCCATTAGCAGAGACTTACACTAGAGACTGATTTCTTTCTTAGTCAAGAATATCTCCATGCATCTTTGCAGGAGGCAGTATGTGACTGAGGTGTAACTTAACTGTGCTGACAGGTGCTTTGGGTAAGCTCATCCTGCTCCACTGGCATGAGGGGTGTCAAGGAGGGATGTTCCCATTTCAGGTTGTTCAGACTTTGTGTTCCCTCCCTGATCATCCCTGTGAGAAGCAAATAAAAGGCTGGGTCAAAATATGTTTCATGTATGCTTACAGCCCTGCTCCCCACGACCTGTGTCTTCCAGTCAGAGCACTGCCCCAAGTTGCAGACTGTTGTGTTCCTCTGCTTATGATGATCCTGGATCTGAATTTCTCACCTGCCCATCCAGCCACAGCCTAGCCTAAGTACTCTCCCAGTGTCTTTGCTCACAAGAGTTCAGTGTCTGAAAATGCAGTAAAAGTGAGCTGTGATTGTCATCTTCCTGAGCTGTCAGCAGCTGTGTTGGTGTTCCAGAAATATCTACAGTTAAGTTTCTACAGGCGTCCTATACTTAGAAGCTCCAAAATTTATAGCAGAAAAATGCTTTTTGTTATGTCAACTCTAAACAATCACATTAGTTTCCCACCTGGGGTCCTGTTTTCTTCTGCCTGAAGGCATGAGGATCCTATTTTTTCATTAATAAATCCAACCTTCTGGGGACTGGCCTTTCACTTGGTTAGATCTTGGCTAATCCTGGTTCCTGCTTTTGTAGTTTTGCCTTTCTTTGTCAAATCTACCTTACCTCCTGTGGCACTCTGTGGGTTGTCTTTCTCTTTGTGTAGGTGTGCACACCTTGAAAAATACAGTGCTGAGAATGTTTTCAAAAATCTATTTGTTATATTGCACAGGTGTTTTTAAACTCAAAATTATTTTAAACCAAAATGAAAATAAAATTTGAAGCCAGCCCTAATGAGAACCTGCAAAGAATGGTCTCTGGGATCCTCGTGGATGTTTAGTAATGCCTCCTTTTTAATAATGTGTAACAGACACTGGAAAAAGTACTGTGATAGAAACCTTTCTGCTGCAGACAGAACACACACTAGCAAGGGAGTTCAGAGAAGTGGCATAAAGTAACCAGTAAAAACATGTTTTGCTGGTATAATTGCATTTTTGCAAGGAATTTTTCCAGCATAGAAATGCCTAAAAAAGGAATCATGCCATCTAGCCAACATTGTTAAGGCAACCTCCTGCAGCTGCCAGTCATACTGATTGGATTTCTCAAACAAATAGGATATGCACATACCTAAGAACCATGTAGACCCCACAAGCTCCCTCAAAATGAGTGACTCAGTGTAGGTAATTTATGTTCCTCATTAAGAAAAATCCCTTGCTATTTCTTTTCTGTTAGATTTATCATATTTATCACCTGCTATGGTAGGATTTATTAGATTTTCCATCTTACTCTGAGCAAGTTGCATGAAGTTTGTTTAAGAAAAAAGGCAGAGACGACTGAACCAGGAACTGCTGAGTGGCAAAGTGGGCTGCTGGTGAATTTATTGTAGGTTATGTTTTCTTGCTGCCAGGGAGCATTCAGTAGAACCTTTGTGATTCCATCTTTTATTTCCTGCTGCACCTGACTGGTGTATGAACGGTGAGGCAGGAAAATTTGGAGACTCCTACTAAAATGCAAACACCTAATGAACATTTTCTGCTTTCAGCCTTTGGTTAGAAATATTTGAATGTAATTACTGTGTCAAACTGTACTGATAAGCAGTGTTTAATCAATGTATGAAATTGAGGGAGCATATGCCTTTGAATATTTGGGTTTTCTCTTTTCTGGGTTCTATGTAGTTTTGCTTAGCCTTTATGTTACATAAAATACTACTGAATGTTTTGAAGCATGGCAAGCTTTACTCAACACTTGTCAAAACAGAACAATTTCCATTTTATTATTCTCTCTGGTAACAGCTAGCAGAAAGTATGTTTTGGGAAGGAAATCATAAAAAAGGTAGTTATCTATGACTTGTCAGGCATGCCACTGAATAATCAACCCTCTGCTGCCAGATGCCCAGCTAATGGCACCTGGTGGACATGAACATTTAAAAGTTCTGTGCACCTGCACAGAAATCAGTCCTTTGAAAACATTTCTGATTGGACTGTGAGAATTACTTTGCCCTGTTCCCTTCTGTCTGCATTCTCTATATTTGACCTCATCAATGTTTTCTACCTGCAGAAGCTGCTATCTGGTTGAATTCTGATAGTGGTGAGGTTGGATTTTTCCTTCAGAAAGCTTTCAGCAAAGATACACCTGGCTGGGATAAGAGCACACAATTATTCTCAACCTGATGGAAATTATTTCATGTACTGAAAACAAGGGCTGTGAAAAAGGTCTCCTGTGTTTCAATGTTGTGAACATATTACACTGTTTTGAAGATAATGATTCAGGCTCCCAGACTGAAATGGTTGCACCTCCACCACTGCAGAGCAGTGTGACCAAACTCAGTGTGGCCCAGGAGGGAACATTGCCAGCTCAACCACATTTGATCCAGGAGAAATGGCAAACTCTGGTCTGTACTGGGGGTGGTCTGTGGGAAATGTCAAACTGTCCCAAGCTGGGATATTATTTTGTGCATCTAGGGCTCAGTACTCAGGGATCCCACATAAGCATTTTGGTGTCAGGAGCTAGAAATGACTTGCAAGAAAAATCTAAAAAACCTACTTGTATGAATTTTATTTGCATTAACCTTGAAATTCAAATTTGGTCATGCACAGTCTGTACTTGCATTACTGCTGATAAAAGAGACTGTGTAAATGTCAGCTTTGGGATGTCTTAATTGACAGAGTTACCATTGTTTGATCCTTGCAAAGGCTATCTCAATTTTAAATCTGCCTGATTTGGGGAGTGGCCACAGACTGCAGATTAAATCTCCAGTTCATCAAATCATGTAAGGATTGTACATTACTTTGAGATCAGTTTTCACAGCAGAAAGCTGACCACGTGCCAGGCTGCTCAGTCCTCTGCAGCAACAAATTCAAGGGAAGGCCAGGAATTGAAAGACAGTTTTTTTAATGTCATACAGCAGGCATGGTCTTGTGTAGCTTTCACAGAAGTCAGACAAGAGGGACACGGGGTGGAGATTGCAGAGCTGATTGCTGTGAGGTTTGTGTTCTGGGGATTTTTCACTCTGGACAATTCACCTACAAGTAGGGGACTAAAGGAAATCTCTCTTAACCTGAAAGATGAAAACAGAGAAAAAGTTACACTTGAATCAAGAAAGGAACCACCTCTATATAGGGACTGGAAGACTTTCTGAGATAGTCTGCATCTGAGAGGCCTTTTAAGGATCAAAGCTGTGGCAGCAAATTCTTGCATTGGGGTATGGGTAAGATACAAGTCCTTAAGCTTTTTTTCTTTCTTCTTTTGTGGGCCTACTCCTTAGTTGATCTCTCTATCCCCTCTACATTGAGGGAAGCTCAGGACATCTGTCGGAAATTGGTATTTGGAAATACATGAATAATCACAATTCTTTGTGAAGTAGCATGAGGGGAAATAGGAAAAATTACCTGATTGTTCTGGAACAATTTCAGTGGCACTACAAAACTTGCACAGCCATTCATTAAACCGTGATGGAAAAGTTTGATCTATTGGAGTGAAAAGTCTTGATTTAGTTCTTGGTTTAGCATTTTCTGGCAGATTCTGGTGCAACTGGAAATACTGCTGCAAAAATCTAAAGCAATGGTTCAGTACATGCCCCGAGATCACGGGTTCTGTTTTAGTGTAGAGTGTTTGTTCTCCCTGACTCTGCAAACATCCAGGGGTTTTGTTTCTTGAGCTTCTATTTCAACAGAGAATTGTGAGCAATGGGAAGGTGCAGCCCACTGCCAGCATTCAACACGGGTCTGTAGAGAGTGTCTGTTGAAAAAAAAAAACCACAAGTGTGTTATCTGGAGACATACAAACAATAATAGTACCTGGGGAAAGGATGCCCCAGGGGACTGTGGTTTGGGTTTGGCTGCCCCCGGTTCAGCAGCTCCCTCAGGGCAGAAGGGGGAGCTGGGGGCTCCGCACTGCAGGCACTTGGAGCAGAACTCCACTTTGCTTTAGATTAGGAGGGAAAATCTGTTTCCAGTCTGTCCCTATTGTTGCTCAAAGCCACTAATGACCTGGATTTGAACTGGTCTCCTAACGGGTAAAAGGCTCAGTGTCTCATTGCCAATCCCAGGAGCATGCAGTTGCTCTAAACACAGATTTGTAACAAATCCTGTCCTGAAGTCATCAGCCTTATGTTTCATTCCTCTGGTGATAGATGGCAATTTAAAGACTTTGCTTTCCTCTTCGCTCTTCCAGTACCTATTGCACCAGTACCTATTTTTCCTTCAGCCATATAAATCCAACTAAATCTTCTGAGAGGAGATTATGAACTGGTAGATTTTTAACAGTGTAGCACCATAAGAGAAGAAAACAAGGTGGATGTTTACATTCCAAGACTTCTCCCATGCTTCCCACAAGACTGACAGAAATGTCCTGAGCTTAATCTGCCCCTTCAAAGAAACATTTAAAATTCAGTCCCTCTTGAGAAGGATATTTTCCTCTTGGTGGTAACACTGGCTATGACTATCAGTGCTGTTGTAGAGGCTGCTTGCTGCTATATCCTTCCTGGCTATATTTGAACAGCTATATTTGAACTTTTCTTACAGAGTCCTTATGGACTTCAGTGGGCTTTGTATCAGAGAAGACTTCAACTGCTATTTTCTGCCCTTTGACCTGAATTCTGTGGCACTTCAGTTCACTCCCAGTCTGTATGCCTAGAGTGAAGAAGCTATAGGATAGCTGAGCAACTGGCCCTGATCTCTCTGTGGAATTCCCACTGTAGTTTTTGGATCTTGTGGCAATCATTTGTTGTTTGTTCAGTGTTCTTGTGGACTTCAATAGGAGCTGAGGATGAATAATGATGGAAGAAAATGGCTCTGGAGCCTGGTAAGGTCTGCCATCTGGCTGTGGTTAGCTGACAAAAGGCAAACACCAGCAAAACACTACTAATAACTGAAAATGCACGTGTGTCTTCCTCTGGTTTCTTGTATGACTCTCCTATTGCATGTTCTCCAAATGCTGCTTTATAACCTCCTAAAAGCAAGCCTTGTTTAAAACAGTACTTAAACCAAAATACGCCCGTTGTCTTTTTGTTTTACTCTGTGTTTTTATGGTAAGAAAAAATAGGAGCCTCATATTAGGAGCCTCCTAGAGATTTCTCTCTTTTTTTTTCCCTCAGATAGACATTGTCTGAGTTTATATTTTTTAAAATACTTCGTGAATCTGAGGCTTTCAGAAAGAGCTGCTGAGCTAAGGTCTTTATTTTGGTTTTGTGCAATCCAGTCTGGAATAATTTACAATACTGATTTTTAAACTTTGAGGTGTCCTCACCTTCCGTACATGGCTTTTACTTATGAGTCTTTGAACCCGGGTCAGTTGACTCCTGATCCTCCCCCTCCAATAGTTAATGTAGATATTATTGTAGTATTCTAGCAGTGTGCTGTCTCCATTCCTTCATGTGCTTTGCAGACTTGGAAGCAGCCAAATACTAGTAAGAATGTCCTCAACAGCCTCAGGTTCACAGACTGATGACTTCTGCTGGGCTGATTTATCCCTTAATTTATCTGCCCTGAGTCCTTGCCTATCATGCTGGTGGACTTTTTCCTGTTTTCACCTCAGTCTTGTTCATACATAGGCAGGGAATGCCTTCTGTTAGTCTTGCCTGTATCAAATTGATATAATGACCTTCACTGAAGCTGTAATTACTTTTGTCAGGGATGCATCAAACCTCAGAATATTTGATTTGTCCTCAACCTGAGGTGAGGACTCTGAATGTATTTTTTTTCTTCCCACCCCTTTGCAACTGTAATCCAGTTCAAATCTGTGGGGATCACTTTCAGATCACACTAATAAAGGAGGTAGGTTAATATCCCTTCTGTCCTTGGCTTTACTGCAGACAGTAGCAACAAGGGGCCTAATTAGTGTTTGGGTTTGTTGCTTATGGAGGTTGCTCCAAGAGAAACTGGACTGACACTATGAAACTCATTAGACCTGGGTCTTCCAACGTTGTGTTTTTATATTAAAGAGAAAAGAAATCTAGCAAGAGGGAAATCCAGGGAGTGCAAAGTAGAATCCTCATTAGAGTAATTAGCTTAAGTCATTATTTCCTAGAAGCCTCAGATGGCTACATTTATTCTAAAGAGATGCCAAGGGTATGGCTGAATGTAACATCTGCCTTTGGGAGGGGAGGAAGGGAGAGCTTTGTTTGCTGCCTGTATTTGCTTACATTTTCTGGCTTAGGTGATAAGTGATCCTATTAAGCTCGGTATAGTTAATCCTCTTTCATGGTACTAATTTCTTGCCATTATCTTTCTTTGGCTGCTGATTTCCCTTATGCTATCCTAATGTAGTGAGTAGCTTCAAATATTTCTCAAGTATCCTGTAGAAAAAGTCCTGCCTGGTCTGTGTCAGTGTCCCTGGAAAGAAAAGGAATTGCTGGTGGGGCCTCTGCTATTGATGGCATCTCTTGGGGTTATCTACTGTGTTTCCATTTCTGAAACTCATCTTGTACTTCATGCTAAAGCTGAGTTCCCTTTCTTCAGTGAATATTAACAAGCACTTTGCCAGCAAACTTCTTGCACCTTGAACGGCAGAAGGAGAAAAGGACCTGATGAAACAGATCATCAAATGTCCTGGAAAGTTTCCTGGTCTTTCAATTGCAATTCCAGTGGTGTTTGTGTGCTCTTCAAATTGTGAGCACACCATTTCAGGCTAGTGCATAACCTTACTCTTGTCTCAAGCCAAAATTCCTTGTGGAGAGACCTTTTCTGTGCCCAGGATGTTGTCAGAAACAAGTTGGAGTTTTGTTGTTTTTTGGGGTGTGGTGGAGATGGAGAGGGGTGAGTGTGCTGCTTTATTTTTTTCTGATGATAACGTCTGCCCTTGTTAGCATGGGTGATAGAGCAGCCCTCAGCTAATGCCTTTTCAGCCACTTGGGTTATGGCTGTGAATTTTGTGAGTTTTGCTGCTTGTTATTGGTAGAAGCATTTACTAACAGTGCTAGGTTTTGGGGTTCTATTTCAAAGGCCTGAAGCTTCAGAAAGTTTCTTTGTCACTACTAATTGTCACAGATGTACAATTAGGACAGAATGAAGGACCTTTCTGCAGTGGCAAAACTGTTTTTTCAGGCTTAGTACTTAGTATATTTTTCTACTCAGACCATAGAAAGGAGTATCAGTGAGCTAGTTTCTAAAACTTGAAAATATAGATATTTTCATGTAAATCAGTAGAAAGATTCCTGTTTCCTTTGTATCAATCTCAAAAAGAACACTTTGGTTCCAGAGATGCTATTTGATCTTGGCTTGCCAGTGAGGGAGTCTGGTGTCAAAGAATTTAACTATCAGATCTGTGTTTTTAAAGACTTTGGAGGGAAGGGAGGGGTGTTCCTCCCCATGAAGAGCCCTGTCTGGCTTTGTATCAGGATTTCCAAGCATTGGCAAATTAATTGTTATAATTCTTCTTCAGCAAAGATTATGCTGTAAAAGCAAAAAAACCAAAAAACAACCAGGCATTTATCTGATTTTGTAATAAGATGATAAGTTGGTAATGATCACTGGTTTCAGATATTAAAGAAATGTACTTTCCACTGACATTACATCAATATCTAACTGTTATGAACACTTTGATGGCTTTTCTCTTAAAATCTGTTTTTTTGAGAGAGGGAAAAGCTAGATCTGCCATTGAAACTGGGTAACTTCTATCTCTGTTTAAATTCTTTTGTGTTTGATAAAACACTTGTATAAAATCCAAGTGGGGCAGGAAAGGACCTTGTGCTCCACTACACAGTGCTTGTCTGATCCTTCATTGTTGGTGTGTTGGGTTCTCAGTGGTCAGGCAGTGGGCAATGTCATTTACTTGTTAAGTTGTTAGATGGGTTATTCTGGTATCATTGCCTTGGCAGAATTGTCCCAATATTCTTGAAAGGTGAGTAAAAATTGCATTTCTGCAATGAGAACTGAAGCACAGCAAGACTGATGTGACTTGGTCACAGCCAAATCTATGCCATGTAAGGGAACTACAAACAGTCTGAAGAAAAGGCAGTGGGGTCATGAAAGATGGGGAATGATTCCTCTTTGGGTGGTGCTAAACAGACAAGGGGACACTTCATCTGAGAAGAGATGACTTGCAGCGTATGACAAAGAGCTCTAAAATCATGAATAACATGGAGAAACTGAATAGAGAACAAAAGCTCAGTCTGTCTTAGAATAAGGGTTCTCAAATGAGAGCAGCATGGGGTAATGTTTAGAACAACTGAAAGGGCATATTTGTCTTCACATAATTTAACACTGGATTTCTCTGCCACGGGATATTGTGAATCCCAAACTTCTGCATAAATTGAAAAAGCAATTAATCACTGGGGGTGAGAGGAAAAAAATCTGTCAAAGGTTGTTTAGGCTGAAATTTATTGCTCTGATTAGTGCTGACCATTGACCACTGCAAGCTGTAAGGGTGTAACATAGAAGTGTTGTTAAAAGCTTGCTGTCCTGCTTTTCCTACAGCAGTGCTAGAGCTGGATTTTGCCTCAGTAAAGCCATTTTTAATTTTTTATGCTTAATATAGCTGAAGAATTTCAACCTAAAACTGGGGGGAAAGTGTATGCAGGAGCTGCAGCTTCTTATAACATCAGTGTCCTCAGCCCAAATCTGTTTCCAAACATGATAAATCCTTTCAAATTTCATCTTTCAATCTACTGTGTCAAAGCTGGAGAGAGAGCTTTAACATGGAGCAACTGGAATCTCTGTGGACTGCCAGACTGGTCCTCCCAGAAGCACAGCTTTTCATCATTCACTTTTTAAATAGCAGAATTTATAAAATGATTTTGAAGTGATACATACCTTTAATTGGCTCAGTGTCAATCTTGAAGCTGATGTGACACTGAAATATCAGAGCTTCACAGTTCCTGGCTGCGTGTTCCAGCAAAGCTGCTGAAACACAATGTTGTGGACAAGATTAATGTGACACCATGGGATTACTTTGTCAAGCCAGTCTGATCTACAGACCCTTGAAACAAGGCAGCTCCAATATCAGGAAAATGTCTCTTGTGTTCTTTTTTTCTTTTAATTTTAAATAAAAGAGGAATAGAAGGAGAAAGTCTGGAGGTGGTTTCCTGTGCTGTTCTTGCTTTGGCTGAATGTCTCGTGGTAGCTGATGAGGATCCAGCAAGTAATCAGTTCCAGGTCAAAAGTGAGAAAGTGGAAGGAGGCAAATACTGAGGAAAGCTGAATGACAACTTTTATGATTTCTTAGGCAGCTGATCCATAGGGCTTGAAATTGGGGTTGAAGTCATGAAAATGGACAAGGATATTAATAGGCTGTATGTTCAGAATAAACCTTATCAGCATCTAACATTTTATTGCACTTAGAAAATTTAAATTTTTTTAAGAGTGGTCTTGAACTTGCAGTAAAAACTAATCCCTGACACACTACCTTTTATCATGATTCTTTGTAATGAAATGGAATATTGTAATTGGCTTCAAAAGACTAAAGTTAATATGTAATGATCAGGTTTGGACAACCTTTAAGGAATATTTCAGCCTAATGAAGTCTGTGTGGGTTCCTAAACCACTGTCTGCAGGCAATAGGTTATGATACAAGATTTTGCCCTTTAAAAATGGGCTTCTTCTCAAGAAATACAGTCCCTTTCAGTTCACTAGGGAAGGCAAACAGAAGGCCAAACATTTATTGCCTTGTGGAAGGTCACCATATACTTTTTTTGTGTGTTGTAGGAAAAAAATCAATCTGGGATGCTGGGAAGAAGCCATACTAAAAATGGTTTCTGGCAAGTCCACAGGATAGTAAGAATAGGAGAGAGATACTAGGAACCTTGAATAAAGGAATGAAACACAATGCTCTGCTGTAGCCAGTGTGGAAACTTCTTTTGTTAACAGTACACGGACTAAAATAGTTCTGTGTATTTCGAAGGAATGCAACAGCAAGAAGGGTGGAGCTGTTGAAGAATCTTTGATTTTTTGCAGAATGGAAGCAGGCCCCACTAGGCACTTGTTTTCTCCTCCAGCTTAATGGGCAGGAGTGTGAAAACTGTTTAAAACAAGGACTTGCACACAATAAGGACAGCACAAAGATGAAGCATTGTTTGTACATCATTTCTACTGTGGCATTTTGTTTCCTTTGGGAAGGCTGAGTTGAAAACAAGAGGCTGATGCAGGAAGACCCCTAAAAGGAGAGTAACCTCCTTGTATTTAAGGTATTCAAACTATTAATAACTTTGTTGCAGCGTGATACAGTGAATGCTTACAGTAGAAAACTACTTTGTCATCCCAACTGTCACCGAATCACTGGGTGACCTTCAGGAGCTCATCCCTCACTTTCCATTTGAGTTTCTTCTGCAAAGGGGAGGTTGTTCTAGAGCCTTGCTTCTATGAGGAAAGTAGCAGGGGTTAGCTAGCCCTTGGTAAGAGCTGGTTAGAACTATGGACAAAAGTAGCCATGATTATTACCTGCTCAGAAATAACTTTGCCCTCTTCCCTTGGCATGCAAAATAAGTAATCCTGGCAAGCATGTTTACCAGTTGAGATGAATCCTGTTGCTGGATATGGTAACAAGTGCAGTTCTGATAGCTTTTCTCTAATGCAATGATTCCTGACTCTGCCAGGATGCTGCAGAGTTCATCTTCTGTTGAAGTTAAGCGACCTTCAGCTTCATCAGAATTTACTGAGGAAATCATCTATTGAAGTGTCTCAATTAAGGCAGCTTCCCAGACTTGGGTTTCTGGCTCTGAAAATCTCAGGCGTCTCAGACTTTCCTTTCATGTTCAGTTCTTTTAGTGGCTCTGTGTAAATCAAAGCTTCCTTTCCTTGATAAAAGAGCAGATTGGGGGATATGTTACTACATCCAGCTTGAAAATGAAGTTTTTCATAAGTTGTTGCAAAACATTGTGAAACATCACTTGGATGCACTCTGTTTTGTTTTCCAAACTTTTCACAGCCCGAAGTACTTCAATACAATGTTTATCAAGTTTTTAGTACCAATAGTTGTCTTTGTGATTCACACTACAGTGTGTGCCAAGAGGTTCTGTAATAAACTGGATGGAGCTTTCAAACATATTAATCATGTAAATACTATTAGCACCTCCAGAATTTGATAATCTTTTGGGTCTTTTGAGGGGGTAGAATAATGGTTTGCATTATTTGTTCCTGTTTTTCAGTGCATGTGCAGACCTGACTCTGTTTCTTTGCATCTGCTTCTGGTTTGACACTCACAATCACCCTGTCAATAGATTTTCTCTGGATACACATTTGTGGAAGTGAACTCTCTGGACTGGATTCACCACAAAGATTGCTGCTGAAACTACTGGAGCTGATCTATTAGTTTAGTTGATTCTTATCTGCAGAGGACACAAACCCTTCTTGTCCTCTGCTTTCACTCTTTCTATATTTTGCAATAAAGTTCTGTGAATTTAGGGAATTTAGTTGAAATTCAGGCATTTGCTTCGTGTTCATGTCACACGTTGTTTCTGCCACAGTTGCTCTCCTTCCCCCTCAGCGAGTAGCAAACTAAATAAAAGGAGCTTGTGTGAGATTTGGCTCAGCAGCCTGAGCTCTGTCTCAGTGCCAAACATCTTAAAGCTGCAGGAACCCCCTGGTGAGCTGTGTGCTATAACTGCTCTGGCTTCAGTGAGTTCTCAACTTCCCATTTCTTCTTTTCTCCAATAGCACTTTTATCTGGTCATGAGGCTGTTGCAGAGAATGAAATAAAGAGGATCTAATCAGTCACTCTTTGTGTGCCCAGAAACGAGTTAAACATTATTGCTCTGGTTGGGCTGTAGTGTTGCAATGGGCAGGCAGGTAAGATGGTGGCAGAAAAATATCTGTTTTCTGTGATTCAGCTACAGCTTCAACACTCTGGGCTGATTGAACCTGCATGAGGGTGTTTTTTCTGTGCATGCATCTCCTGCCATTCGCTGTCCCTCTGGTTCTTTCTCCTTTCAGCAAACTACTCAGTTGTTCCATGTCTCATGTTTTGCAGTGCTCCACCAGGCACATAGGGTGCCTCAATCAGTGTTAACATCTCTTGTTTCTGAAAGAAGTTACACTTGACTCTTCAAAAACCTCAACAGAAATGGGCTCATGCTAAAATTTAAGATACCAGAAGTGGGCTACTGACTCCTTAGAGGAAACAAACTGAATTGTCAGCATCCAGCACCCATGAACAGATATTCCTCCATAACATGGTAATCATCTTGCAGTTCTCTTTAAGGAGAAAACCTCTCGTTTTCTTTCCTGTAATAGTTTCCTTTAATAACTGAATTTGGCTTTGCAAGGAAAGGAGCCTTGTGGCAATGGAAAAAGATACGCAGGAGGGCTGGCAGCATTTTCTGCCTTTCCTACAGTTTGTGGCCTTGGGCAGGTCAATTGGTATTTTCACTTAAAAAAAATAAAATAAAAAAAATATATATGCACACACCAAACACAAACAGCATTCATTATGTCTGGTACTGGCTCTGGATTTTCATCAGTGCTTGGTTAACAGCAGGTTGGGCACAGATTTTCATGCTCCCTCCCAAAACCTTCCTCATCCAGCGAACGAAGTAGAACATCACCAAAAAGGAGGAGAAAAAAACTTGTGAACTCTGTGTTGGAACATGAACCTGTGATATTTAGAGCACTTTGTCTTGTCTTAAGCTTAGTATAAGTAATGATTGCTATGGGATCATCTGGGGGTGGAGATTAAATATTTTCATTAAATCTGGATTCTTTTCCACCCCTAATGGTACTTCTGTATTACTGTTTACTAAGCATAATCACTTGGCTGTTGATGTTTGTAAAAAAAAAAAATCATCTTCCTTTTCTCATGTTGTTAACTCACATTACCATTTTCCTCTTGCAGTGACAATGGGGAGAATTGCATTTAATTAAAACAATGCAAAGCAGGGAAAATTTTTGTGGTTTTGCTCAGTAAAGAAAAAGATTCAGAAGAGAGTTAGATGGTTGAGGAGCAGGAGAATAAATAAGAAAAAAACCTGATCTTTTTGCATATGCTTCCGTATGCTATAATGAAATATTTGGTAATAGGCATGTTGACAGGGGTCTGGCTGTTTGGTAGGGCTTGAAGGGGAAGAGCACTTCAAAATGATCCTTCTTGGATCCTGGCTGCATTAGTATTCTGTACCCACCCACCCGGGCAGCAGCAGCCTGGAATGCTAATTACTACTGTCCCTCTTTCTCTCTTCCTTCCCCTTTGCTTCCCAATTCAGCCATCCACTTCCATCAGTGATATATGGTTTATATCTTCCCAGCCATTACGCTGATGACCCAGGGCAGTGCCTGCCACTTTTGATAAACTGTCAGATTATTTTTGGAACGTCCACATATGCTTTTCTGGAGGTACAATTTAGCGCTATGATAATCTACTAAATTGCTTTCTGTGCCATGCCAGCTCTCACTCCTGCTGCTCTTTTTAAGATTTACATTGCCAGAAAAAAAGTGTGTCTTGCAAGTTTTAGGTGATGCTGCACCCCAAAATGGAACCAGTCTACTTTTCACTAAACTGTTTATGAAATACGAGATAAAAAATATTTGGTTTCCTGTTTTGGTGATGTATGTGCAGAATATAAAATTAATTTTTTTTTAAATGCCCATTTTTTTGCCCTAAGAAGTCTGTAGTATTAAGTTCCCTCTAATTAATTTTATAACATAATACATTGACAACATTACAACATCAACAAGACTACCTAGCATAACTTTTATGTGAATTATTAGTATACCTGCTGCTCATAAAATATGAAAGAAAAACTGTGGTTAAAAGTTAACTCCATATTGACAAGGACTGTGATGAAAATTGGAAAACACATAAAAGTAAGATGTCTGCTATACTCTTGTTTTGGGACTCCATGCTAGGGCATGCAAAAAGAACAAGTTGATTGGGTGTTCTGGATGGACTTTACACAAGTGAAAAGTGTTGGTGGACTTAGGAAGCTTCATCCTCCAAAGGCTTTGTTACGTCCCAGTCTCATTCATGGATCCCACGAGCTATTTGTTGCAAAATATTTATTGGGGGTTAGTTCCTGCCCAGACATGAGGAACCCAGCACCCAGACATGGGCCTGAGTAATGGCCAGGGCCAGATAGCTCAGCCTCAGGTGCTTGAAACAGTTCAAACTGAGGGCAAAACTGGGTCCTTGCATTGGCAGAGAAACCACTTCTGAAGGACTGACGTGCCTGGATGGCTCTGTGAGCAGCACTGCACTGGGAAAAAAGACTCACTGGAAACTTCTCACACTTCTGGAGGCTGTTGATGGAACTGGAGATGTGATACCTGCTGAGGCAGGAAGGTGAAGCATTCATTGTTCGGTGTAATTCTTCTTGTGCTTTTCAGAGAGAGGATCTAGAAATACATGAGGAGTAGAGAGGAGAAGGGAAAATCAGGCAAGGTTTTCAAACCTCCTTTCTGCTTCTCAGTAAGGTGACAGGTATAGAGTGACACTTGATTGTACTAGAGCAGATCCAAGATAAAATCTGTGAAGCAGTGTATATTTAGCTTTTGGATTAATCCTTATTGGTATGGTTCTTACTCCAAAAAACTTAATTTATTTTTCTCCTAATTTTTTTCTTAAACAGCCTGCAAATGTCTTGTTAAAATTTTATTTTATTTTTAAATAGCACTATGCATAAACTTTCATCTGGTTCATTTTAGGAAAAATGTGGCTGACCTAAAAAGAGAAACTATCTTTGATCTTGCAGAGATTGAACTGTTAGCAAAAATTAATAACTGAAAAATGAACACGTGTGGCATCCCTCCAGAGAATAAAATCTATCTTTGAATCAAAGAAACTTGATGCTTAAGAAGCTAACTTCCCACAAAGCTTGTGCTTTAAACAAAATAATTAGAATTTTAAAAAGAAATGCATAGATGAATGATCATGATTTGCCAATATTTTTCTAAATGAAAACTATTGTGTATTGTGCTGTTCCTCATTTTGTGTAGTAAGTAAATCTGAAGTGGGTCATCCCTTACTTGCAGATGCTACCTGTGAGTAGCTTTGCACAACTGAAGGGCCTAAACTAAGAGGTATTCATCTTTGAAGACATTCTGTAACAGCAGTTCCTGTTGAGAAGTCCTTACCTGTCACTCAGGGGCACTTAGTGCTAGGCAGCCTGCCTGCTTCTGGCGTGGCACTTGGGTGAAGAGGATGGGAAAATAGAAGCTTACACATGAAGCCTGAAGTACCTGGCCTAATTTTCCAGAATTGGTAGTGCTTAGTGTGCAATGAATTTGGGGTTTGCTCAGCATTTTTGAAAGTCTAAGCTACTTACTACAATCCTAAATACTAAGTTAGAAACTGAAGTTCATACTCGTTGTATTGATACTATCCTGTTTTTTTTTTCTCTTGAGAATCTTGCCCCCTGTCTCTGCATATCCATTCCATCTGTAACTAAGGTTATTGTTTTTATATAGAGAACAATTTATATAGAATATATTGTTTTATAGAGAGAAAACAAGGTATTGTTTTCTCCCCCACCTCTCTATCTTCTACATTTAAATTACAAGTTCTTCACGTCTGTCATTTAATTCCATATGTACAGACTTTAGCACCCTGATCTTGGATTTCAAATAGGTCCTCTCTGAGGTTCTTGTATGTAATTAGCAATGGTCAATCTGATTTAAGTCATAAAGGATGTGTAATACTCTACCCATGGAAGCCTTAATAAATTAAACTTCATTTAATGGATCAAAGAACTTGTTCAGTGAGGAGCGCAGTGGAAATACTGAGTATTATTTATTACTTCTTTAGTGAAAATACAGATAGTAACTTGAGATTGTGGTTCCAGTTTACAGGATGTGTATATGAACTCAAATTACCTCAGAGACAACTTGACCTCAATTTCCATTTGCTGCCAGTGTGTCTGGTTGGCTCACCCTCCTAAGGCATTGTGGCATGAAATAGGAGATTAAAGAAAGAATCAAAATACTTGCTTCTTTCTGTGCCATGTACCTAGCTTATAACATCTGAATAGATATTTTATATTAGAATCTGGCTTATCTAAATGAAATACCTCTTCCAGCTCCATGCTCCTTCTTTTTATTGTTTTTGTTAGTACACACATGGCACATTAAGATCAATTTTTATTTCTCTGAAATCTATACTTGTAGTTTTTCATCCAGAACTCCAGAAGTTAAACCAGACAGGGTGCATTAGGACCTGATACAGCAAACATAAGCCTGGCACTGCTGGGCTCTGCTTCCTTATTTACTACACATAAAGGTAATTAGAGCATCACCTCTACACTTAATATACTTGGGAGGTAGATCTGCTATACTGGTGGAAGTCTATAAATCTGGTTTGCTAAGTGAAGTCATTGCAAATTCATTGAATAGGAAATTGTGCCCATGGATTCTGGTTGTGAGGCAGAAGAAATGGAGTCTGACCTTTCTGGCAAAAGGCACCCACAGCTTTGTGTTGCTCTATAACTGAGCTCCAGAACATCTTGCTAGTGCTGCTCTTGGTTGCCTGCCAGGTAAGGGGAGCTGTGAGCCTTTCTCTTGATTTGTGTGACCATACCGTAGGCAAAATTTGAAATCTCAGAAAATTGTGATTTATGTCCTTTGTGATTTTAGTTTCTTGGAAATACATTAGTCAAGCTTTCTAGTCACCAATTTCTCATAGAACTGGACAGGAGAATATTAGAGAGCAGAGTGCAACCAAGAGTGACATAGGTATAATATAACTATATAATATATATAACTATATAACTATATAATATAACTATAATAATAGTTAAACATACTTTAATGGAAATGTAATTTCAAGATGTGGTGGTTTTTAAACAGCCTTAAGATAGTCACTGGCAAAGGTATTATCATCTCCGATATGACAGCCCAGAAATACCTTAACAAAATACCTTCTTTCTTAAAAAAGAAACATTTCTTATGGAACACTTTAGTCTCCTCCTTCTGCCATTGTTGTGTGACAATAACTGCATCCAGGTTGTCCCCACACGAGCATTCTGTCTCCTGCAAATGTGCTGAGGCTCAAAGGCACACTGGAAAGTTGCATGTTGTCATTGTGCTTGAGATAATTACAGGCATTAATTCACCTTTGCTGTTACTGTTATAATAACTGTTCTGTGTGGCTTTATATCTGGAAGAAATGCACCATGAATTATTCTGCATCTGTTCTTGATGCTAATCCTATTATCAGCAACAGGATTAGTTCATAAACAAAAGAGCTGTACTAGTCTCTTCTATATGCCCTGCTATGAAAATTGAACAGGGCTTACATGCAGTACACTGCTTTCCTACTCTTACACTTAGCACCTCATCCAAAGCTTGCAGCTGCTGAAATTCCCTGTTCTGATATGTAAATTTGTAGGAGTTCTGAGAAAAGAAAAGAAAAAAACGCAAAACAACAACAAAACCAGTGCAAAACAAGCAAAGAAAAATGTACTTGTTAGGCTTTGAGGGCTGCAGATTGTTAAATGTAGGGTCAGAATAGAGGGAATGGTATTCATGATATATATTGCCTGTCATTCTGATGTGAGGGTATCACTGTGTGGACAAGTGTGTTGGAAAGGAACCTGCTGTCCTACAAGTTACTCATCAAGTTACTTTTCCTTCAAGTTTCTCATCTGAAAATGGCTGTAATGATGCTAAATTATTATTGGAGATTGGGAGGTGCTTGAGATTATTGCTACAGAATTCCTGGGCATTGTTGCTAAATCTAGTTAGCCTGGGAATAAGGAAGCAATAATCAAACAAAGACACTGATCTTCCTTTATTTTGTCATAGTTTTCTTTTCCTTGTTCTGGAATGGTGTTTGGAGGTAATAGAGAAAGGATTAGGGGTAATACATGTGAGCTCTCAGTTTCAGGAGCTGAAGGGTAGCTAAGAGACATCTTTGCTTTTATAATTATTTCTGCAAAACTATGTTGGCAGATTCTCCCTGTAGAACTACAGCATATGCCAACAAAACTTTTTCAGTTGGCATTGCTACACGAGTTCCTCAGATGATGTGAACTCAGTTGACAAAAGCAGTATTTTATCAGGGGTGCTACAGCGCTCATATTCAATATTTCAGGACCAGACAACATACATATATATTTTTTTTCCTCCCTCACCTCCCCTGCTGCTCTTCCTCTCTTTACCTAATGGCTTTCCCCATCATTTTCTCCACTCAAGAGAAGAACAGAGAAAGCAAAGCCAAATCCTCCC
Organism: Florisuga fusca; assembly: GCA_038090715.1. NCBI lineage: Eukaryota > Metazoa > Chordata > Aves > Apodiformes > Trochilidae > Florisuga > Florisuga fusca. The sequence goes on from JAAWXA010000071.1 coordinate 522,902, forward strand.
CAGTGCAACACTGGCAGTATGATCCAACTACAGTTTCTTAATTTCAGCTGTGTGTAAAAAGGGCACAGAAATATTTTCTGCAGCTTTTGTAGTTTTATGCCATATCCATCCTGCTTCCCTACCTGATCCTAATTTTTTGAAATTGCTGATCTTTGCTTTCCAAAAGAAAGAGATACTTCAGCAAAAGAGAGCAAATGCTGTCCCTTGACCTTTTCGGTCTTTGGATTCTCAGTGTATCTGACTTGTCCAGAGAAGTTTGGGGAAGAAAAAAATTAGCAGCAGATGGATTTAGGAAAAGAGCTTGGTGGCAGATGGTGCTTACAGACATTTCCTGACATGTCCTCAGTCTTAGTGGGTGTGGTTTTCCCCTTTTAGCAGCACTGATAATACATTAATATTTCTATCTGTGCATTTTAAAGATAGGCTGACAGATAAGAAGCTGTGTTATGAGCAGCAGAAGAAGCCCAACAGTCTCTACTACTTTGTTTTGTGTACTGAACATTTCATCTTTGCTTGTGGGATGAGCTAATAGCAAGCAATAGCAGTAGGAATGTTCTCTGGCTTCTTTCTGTTTAATCAAATCTTTACATTCTTAAGTCACCATTTCTCAGCAATCAGTTCAGTGTATAGGGTTTATCTCTTCTGATAATTGTTGTAACTTATGCATTGAAAATTTACTCAGAGCCTTCCAGACCTACCACTATAATTAGAAACAATTCTGTAACTTTTCATGTTCATGAGGTTTTTTTAAAAGATGCTTGGATAGACGTAACACTAAGAACACTTTGGGTTTTGGTCAAGCATATGAGGAGGCTTAGAGAATCCAGCATGCTTGCTGCTAAGTAAGCAGTGTAGTAAGTGCACTGTTGGATCTGCTGACCACTGACAGAAAGTCAACATACAGATGCAGGATTTGCAGTGGAAAAACCTGTATGTTATGAACTGCTTTGGAGACTGCCTTCCAGTACAGAACTGCTGCCATAAACTTTGGCACTGTGATCTCTTGCTTGCCCTTTGGTATTTTTCCCTTTATGCTTAATTTAGGATTTGTTCCCAGAGAACTGGTACTTCATGGTAACCAGGTCTTCAATCTACTTGCCCCTATCAGGAATCTGTCTTCACTTTGACACAGAGAGCTGAATATCTGGTGCACTTCTTTGCCTTGGAGAAAACATAAAAAAAAAAAAAAAAAAAAAAAAAAAAAAAAAAAAAAAAAAAAAAAAAAAAAAAAAAAAAACTGTTGGCAAAGTTTCCCCTAAACATGGAACTAAAGCTGCCCTAAACTTCTCCCACAAGTTGAAAATCTGTTATCTGAAATCTTTTCTTACATTGATTTGTTCTTCCCTGACTTGGCAGAAATAGACCTACTTGGTCCTAGACTAACTCCTGGTTTTGCCTAAATCATTCTTTCCTGGGTTGCTTTCAATCTCTCCTTTCTATATCCCATGAATTTTTCATTGGCTGTAAAGAAGGATTGTCTTACTGGGTCAAAGGAGAAAGATGAATTAGAAACGAGGAGGAAGTGTAGTTAGGTTAAAAGAGGCCAAGTTACTCCTTTTGTTGTTTGTATAGAAGTTTGGAGGGATGTGAAGTACAACAGAGGATATTTGGCTGTAGACAGACTGAAGAAATGTCCCTGGAATCTGAAGATCTCTAAACTCAGTGTCTGGCTCAGCTTGGTGGAGGGACTGAGGTGTGGGACTCAGCAGACCCGAATTGTGGTGGGTTTGCCAGTGACCTACTAGTTTACTTGAGAAAGTCATTTTTAGGGGGGATGGGCATCACTTGATGTCAGGCACCTCAGCTGGAGACAGGAAGCTTTCTGATTCACAGCCTCTGCAAAACGGGGGAATTTTGAGTTGCTTCTGGAGTAGCCCAGCAGTCCTTTCACTGTCTGTGCTGTGTTAGGCTCACTTCCTAATTTCAGCACTTTATGCCTCTAAAATTAGGGCTTGTGACTACCCTTCCACTAATGGTTCAGTTTTTGTACTTGAATAATTGAGATAATGATGCTGGAGTTGTTTATGAAAAGAGCTCAGATTCACAATTTAGAATCTTCCTATATATGAACTAGATATAATTAATTTCTTTCTGTCATTACATGCAAAGTTCTGTAATGGATGGACTAGCATCATTTGGCAAATAATGCATCTGACACTTCCCTCATCAATCATTAAACAGTTGGTACATTTCTTCATTGTGCACTAAGCTTTAAATCCTGTTTTAGATGTTTCACAGCATGCTGATGGGATTGCTCTAGATTCACTGAAATCCATGAGGAGCCTGACAGACCTGAAAATCCTGTGAGTCAGACCTTGTATTTTTGTGTCAGATGATCTCAGATGGTGGCAAATGGGGAAAATCTGGGTTCACTGGAAGTTAGACTCTTTGCCTTGGTAGTATTTTTCTTGGTGTCCCTCTGTGTAAAGCATGACACCCATGAAACAGCACTGTTATTTTACTGCTGATAGCACAAGTCTGTTTGAGGGTGTCTTCCTGCATACTATACCAGCTGATGATTTGTGAAGGACAACATGATCATGATCTTACTACTGAAGTCTTCCTGGAGCACTCATTCCCTTTCCTCTCCTTTGCTAGTTGAGTTCTGACAATCTCTGATGATGTGGAGAAGTTCCGTGGTATTCAGTAATTTTCTTAATGCCCAAACTTCTTGATGTATATTATATCACTGTGCCCCAAGACAGTGATTTTTTCTGTGTAATTGTAGTACAAAAAATTTCAAAAAGCTGACCCAAATGGATCCTACCAGCTCATTAAACAGTGGCAACCAATAAATCTATTTTTTAATTGCCTCTTGAATTTTTAAGTCTCAGAGTTGGTAATGCTCATGCTGTAGATGTATGGAAATGGATACTTAAAAACTGGGCCCTAACTTTAAGAGGGCTGATTTGGATAAATGATTTCACTCCTCTTCTACCTTTTAATTAAAACCACTGTGGCATAGAATACATACTTCAACAGATTTCTTTTAATAAATTGCATTAGGTGCTATTAGCTTTCAGGGCATTACTCCAGATTAACTTTGTCCTTTCTAGGATTTCCTCAGCTCTTTGCCATATCATTTATAATAAAAATAGTCAGCTTTCTTTTCCTTCTTCCCCTTTACTTGCATCAGTATGCATTGCAAAACCAGTGGTTTGTACACCCTCAGCTAAGATAATGAGACCAATATTAATTCCACTACAGCTGCTACAGGCATGTAAATGAACCTTTCATCTGTCCAGCAAAGCAGCTCTGAGACTTGCAATGAACACCCGGGTTAAGCAGTTGGAACAGCCAGGGAGATGGCAGAGGTGAGGGTGAGAGAAGAGGGGATGCTAAAAATGGCTGGAATTCAAATGTCCCGAATGAATATTTCCTCCTAGAATCAATGCTGTTATTATTATCCACCACATTAATTATTGGCAGGACATTTTTTTCCATCTTTGTCTCTATTGATTGGGATGTAGCAGTCATTGTCCTGTTAGCACTAAAAGGACACTACGTGAACCCCCTCAAACAATTTTCTTACCATGTTAGCATCAGTCCCTGCTAGGGGCTGTGTCCTCATTCTGTGAAGCAGGTTAGAGCAGGCTGGTTTGTCTAAAAGCAGAAGAGTGGTAGTAGGGCAGTGCATGGGCTAATTAGCTGTGCCTCTCAGCAGAGCTAATTAATCTAGACACACTGTTGTGTTGACACGACTGTTGAGTTCTGGCAGGAATTAGATTGTGGCTGATGTGGTTCTAGTGTCTCTGCTCTGAATTTTTTTTGTGCGTGGATCAGCTCTGCCCTGAGAGAACGTCCTCACTGGCAGTTGGGTGGGATGGAAGGAAAATACTGACCCTTAGCCACCTATTATCCCTTGTAATGCATTTATATTTTACCACTGAACAGAAGCTTCCCAGAGCCTTTAGAAAGTAAATTCTTTTTTGAAAGTCGGATTTCCTCTGTGTAATGGAGCAATAAGGAATTGTCTGTGGTTAGAATAACAGCTGACTGAATAACTCCACGTTGTTGTAGAAAGCCAGACCCACTGAGTACATCCCTAGTAGTTACTTTTCAAACGTGCTTACTTCCAGTCCTCTTGAGTACAGCACTGGAGTGTGTAGGAATGGCTTCAGTGGGGCTGAACCATATGTTAAAGGTAAGCATATTCTAAATGCTGTGCTGAGTTGAGGCCTGTGTGAAAGCAATATGCAGAACCTTTTGCCAAACATCTGATTTCTCTGAACTCAAGTGGTTCCATTATTGCAGGTTTGAAATCTTCAGGGAGGCAGATGATGTGTGTAGAGTAAATTACAGCCTGATCTAATTATTGTAATGTATTCACTTCTCTGGGAGATGACTCAAAGGTGCCTGTGCAGGATGTCACTTGTGACAAAAGTTTTGTCCTAGTGGCAGCAACAAGGAGAGGAACTCAGGTATATTTTCAGCAGTATATTTTCAAAGAAGAAGTGCATTCCAAATGCATGTGTCCCTGTTTAATTCAGTTAAGACAAAAATAAGCAGGGACTCCATTTGGCAAGTACTCCTAATCTTTGATGATGTGGAATTCAGATACTCATTTTCTTTAGATCTCTCTTGTAGTTATTCATCTGATTTATGTGTTTGAGCTCTCCTTGTTATTAATCCTTTAGGGAACAGTGCATTTTAATGGGTTAGTGTGTGAAGGAATACAACACATGGCCTTGGAGTTTTGGGGTGATTGATCTGAGGCTGTGAAACTGGAAGCTCAAAAGGGCTTCGTCATCAAAATAACAAAAGCTGAAGCAAATTTTGCCAGAACAGAGGTGGGACAACTTGGAGTTAGTATGGAGCACATCATGGAGAGTGTTCCATTTCTCCAGTGCTCCAAACCAGGATTTCCTGTTTTATCCAACTGGTTATTCCTCAGTTCAACTTCCCTTTTTTCCTGAATCCTCAGTAATCCAAGGTGAATACTGTCATTTTAAGTGTTCAGTGGCATGGTTGGATGTGTAGGACAGACTAAAGCAGCTCCTGAGCAGCTCTTTCAGTATGTTGACAAGATGATGAGTGTAAAGACAAGGTTTTAAATTTGATTTTATTACAAACCTGTAAAACCCAAGACAGTTGTGAGGGGCACTACCAGTCTCTCAGGTAAATAAAGATATTGACAGAAGGTATTCCCTTTTGCATTGCAGGTTTTTGGATGATGTGTTCTACATGTAAATACGAGACAGAGAGAGACTTCTCACAACTCTTTCACCCTGGATAAGTAGAAATTTTTATGAATGTCTGAAAACATGATTTATTTCCTGTTGTTCACTGAGGAAGAGCTTCCCTAGATTCTAGTGTGATTCTGTATCTAGCTCTGTGATGAGCACACTCTTCCTGAGCACACACTGTTGGGAAGAGTCGTGTTAAACAGTTCTCAGCATGATACTGGGTTTGCCTAAGTTCAAGGACTTTATTGTTAAGCCAGCAATAACAGAGGCCAGCCAAAATCAGAGGTGTCTTGGGCCACTTTCTTTTCAGTAAGGAACACAACACTTCTTGAGATTGTCTGGGCATGATCCCTCGTTTCCACTCTGAGATGTCAGCACAGCATAAATCATAGGTAATTAGTTGCAAGAGAAAAACCTTGTCCCAGTAGGTGGAACCGTGAGAACAGACAGGGGAGGTAACTTGTCAAGATGTAGCCAGAAATAGAAACCAAATTTCCAGGTTCATCCCACACTGTCTGTGAAGGATGATTTTTGCTCTATGTTTTCCTGTACTTCCTTCCCTGCTTTATTTATTTCTTTATTTTATTAGTGTGGGTCACTGTTTTTAAGGCATTCGTAATCCCAATTGTGTGTTGAATCAAAAAGTTGCAGATCAAATAATTTCCTGTAGTGGATTCTTGCTTTTTTGTTTGTTTGTTTTTTCCCCTTCAAGGCATATGTTGCTGAGCATAATCTTGAATCACTGTCATGCTAGGTGAGAATTTAACCCCAGATCCTCATATTATGGGCTTCTCTAGGTTGACAAACAGCTGGAAGGATGGGAACTGGTGTTAAAAGCAATGAGTGAGGTTTTCAGAGGCATCTGTCATAGCTGAAGACACTTTAATAAAAGTACCTCCTTGGACAGAGGTGGGAATAAGTGAGCTACAATACTTCCCCCTGTCCTTAGCTGTGTCATTTGAGTATCTATTTCACTATATCTACTAATCCTAACTCAGGAGTTTTGCTAGCTGCCAGAGCATGCAGCCAGCTCCCCTTTACTGAATGGCTTTCTTGGAAAAGTCTTGAGCTTTTTGGTTTCATGCACTGGGTTTTTTAATTCCTTCCCCTAGAAGACTGCAATTTCCAGGGAACAGATATTCTGTAATCTATGTATGCTTAAAGACTGAGTAGTTCTGTATCATGGAAGAGTTCTGAAGAGAAATAAGGAAACATATTGATTTATTAAATTCAAATAAGAATCAGTGCCTTAAAAGTGGATGCTTCCTGACAATGCACATGTTCTACAGTGGTCTGACATTTGTTTTAAGTGTTAAAATATTCCTAGGCATTTTTTGCAAACTGTCTGAAGGATCTTAGTGAAGGCAACCCCTCACCACTTGTCCTAGTCTAATAAAGCAGAAACTAGAAAAAAAAAAAAAAGAATAAAGAATGAGTAATTGGCCTCCTGAGTATAATGATAGTGTCTGTTTCTTAAGGACAATTGCTTGTGTTAAAATCAACCTTTTCTTCTCAGCAAAAAATACACATTTTGGTGGCACTAAAGAAGAAATAATTGCCAAAGTTATTTGTGTCACAATAACTTATTCATCTGGAAGGATGAAGACAGACACTGCCCAGAGGTCGTGTATGACCTGATAATGAGACCATCAAGATTCACCATAAATAATTAAACCAAAACACATTACTTGAGAGCTTTTTCTTTTCCTCTTCCTCAGGCACCTTGAAATTCATTCATTAGCTGTATAATTTGTATTAAAGGTGGATTACCAATGTACAGAGCTGCAATTTGAATCCTTAGAGCATGTCAGAACAGTTGTGACTAGAAGAGGTCTCCAGGGATTTACCAGTCCAAGTCTCCCCCCCAAAGCAGGATCAACAATAGAGCTGGTAGCCCAGGACTCTCTCCTCTTGAGTTCAGAATGTTTCCACAAATGGAGTCTCCACAACCTTTTTGAGCAAACTCTTCCAGTGTTTGAGCAGCCTCACAGCAAGAAGCTTTTTTGTATGCTTAAATGCAGTTTCCTGGGTTTCAGTTTGTGCCCTTTGCCTCCTGTCCTGTCCCTGGGCAGCCCAAGGACTCTGGTTCTGTCATCTTTACTCCTTCCTGTCAGGTACTTAGACACGTAGGTAAGATTCTCCTGAGCCTTCTGGCTGAACAGTCCTGGCTCCTGCCTCTCCTCAGCTGACAGGTGCTTTGGATTTCATCTGGTTTGCTTTTCACATTTCTGGTTTCAAGGAGAGACCAAAAATTCCAATTGACACAGGCATGTAGCTAAAACTTGAAGGAAGGAGGTCCTTGATTTACACCTCCCCATGCACCCCAGGACTGAATAGCTCTTAGGAAAAATACCAGTGAAAACTCCAGAACAGAACAGGAGTCATGAACTTTGTGGATCCAGCCAGGGAAGGACATTTGGTGCACATGGAAAGTGGAATCATTTGGGCTTTTTAGACTGCTAATGACATCTTGTCAGGATGGGAGGCAGTTGACTCAGTACCTCCTGATTCAGTGCTTCATGTTAGCCAAGATGAGAGTCATCGTGTTTACCTGAAAGGCATAATTAATCTGAAGTTAATTGAGTAATTCTGTATATAACCTGTTGTAACAGAGAATTCCATTGACTTCCTGAACCAATCAATTTTTCTCTCTCTCCCCTGTTGTTTTTCAGGAAAGATTTAGTCTTTATTGTAGGTTTTGAAGTATTGTCTAAATCCACTTTGGTTTCATTTGCAGCAGCTGCAGACAGGACAGTTTTACCACTGTGAACAGGAGAGTGTGTGCATTTCTAGAACAGTTCCTAAGGGGCTTTGTCAGTCTATCCCTTATCATTGTTGGGATTAAAAAAAGTCATGTTGTAAAAGTCCAGCAAATATTTTTTCACCACTGCTTAATGTGCTTGGTTCCTAAACAATTGCAATTGATTTTGGTTGCTCTTGCAAACACGAATTATTCTCTAATCATCTTAGCCTTCCAGCCACACTTATATTGACTTGTTTGTGTTTTAAAGTGAGAATATGCAGACGTTGTCATGAGGCAAAGAAAGGGTAGAGGCTAATAAAAAGTGAGGGTTTTTTTCCTGGTTGGCAGGGTGAGCCTCCAATTAATTGTCACCCTTACAGCTTATTTAGTGCAGTGCAATTTACAGGAGTGAGGTAAATTTCAAAACTAAATAAATGACCTTTATTTTTGCTTTCACTTGTGGTTTCTCCTAGCTGGCTGTTTCAGGGTTCATCAGTGGCAGTGTCTTACACTCTGTGATTGCTTTTACTCAAAATGAGGAGGCGTAGCAGAATACAAAAGGGGAGAGTATTTTGCAGCTACAATATATTTCTTTACGTTCAGGCTTTGTGGCAAAGTGCAGTCTAAGTCCTGGAGGATGAAATTGTACAGACAATTACCCCCCATTTTTGAATAACACAGCATTTCCTTTGACAGCCATGTAGAGCAGAGGGGTGAGCACTGCTGGGGCTTGGACTCCCTTTTCTGGATAACACGTTTTATTGTTCAAATCCCTTTCTCTCTTTTTTGTACTCTTTAAATTTTTATGGATTAGATTTCTACTGTTTAGTGATAAAACACATAATTTGCAGTTCTCTACTCTTCTGTTCTACAGTTATATCTATCTATGCCCATTTTACATACATTTCTTAAAAGAGTCATATGAAATATGTCACCTAAATCAAGGTGTCTGCTCTGGTGCTAGTTAACTTCCAGAAAGTACAAGGCTCATGGGAAGGGGATGAACCACTGGTGCCTTACCATGGGTAAGGATAAAGCTCCTCTTCTCTTGAACAGGAGAGGGGTGCAGGGTCTGCCCTCCACAAGGAGTGCTTCAGTTTTCAGTCCCGGAGGATTTGGGTGAAGATTTTGTTGTGCCTTACAACAGACTAGACTTGCAGTAAGCCCCCATGAATTACTGTATCACTGTAAATTATCTTTAAGTTGAAAAGTGGCTGCATTAATTCTCTCTCCTATACCATGTGCTCAGTTCATTTCAAGTGTGATCTGTGCTTGCACAAGAGGCTGCTTTGGGAGCTCCTCTGAAGAAGCAAGACTTGATTTTGTGAGGTGCTGAGTGCCCTTGATGTCAATGGGGTTTAAGGGTGCTTAACCTTTGGAGGGTGCCCTCTGGACAAGGCTTTAACCTCACTGATCAGAGCTGTAATAATGAGAAGTGACAGTGCAAAGATTTTCTGTAGGTGGACTTGGTATTTCTTTCCCATTTTATGCTTCCTGTGGGAACTTCCTCAGCTTTTTTACATACCTCTGTTCATTATGACATAAGTGTTCAACCAAAGTGAGTTTTTCATAAGGAAATAAAAGATAAACTTTGTCTTTTAGAACTTGCTTGTTCTATAAGGTCCTGAGGTTAAACTTGTATTTAACAAACTTAGGGCAGGACAGTCTTATTGGAAGAACATTGAAGAAGAGTTCCAGATGCTGTTTTCCTAATGACTGACACACATGGTCCTATTATTTCCACATCCTCTTTTTTAGCAGCTAGTAATAGTAGTCCCATTAGGACATGATGTAATAAATAAAGGATAATTGTCTCCCCCAGGAAATATTCTTCCAGCACCCATGAAAGGAGGTTGGTGTACGTAAGATTTCATTCCCTTCCAAAACACTTTGATATTGTTTGGCTTCTTATTAACTTGAAGGCATTGGTAGCCAACTGTGAAGTTCCATACCTTTGAAAAAAAAGCCCAAAATTTCATTTCACATCTTTACAGGATTGTGACAACCCTTCATAGCAGAAAAACCCAGAAGGTTCAGGAGTCTTTGTGGGTCAGAAACTGCACAAGCAGATTTTGAATGTATTTGGCTCGTGCTGTCACTCAAGTATGAAAAAGTTGATTACTCTGGAGAACTGAAATGCAGACATGCACACACCCTCTCTGTCCCTGCCCTCCTGTGCCTGCTGCTGCACCCACCCCAGTGCTCAGTTTTCCAGGGAACTCTCTCCTAAACCATTCAGTCAGGCAGGGTCTGGTTTCCCTCTTGTACTTAACTGACACTCATTTGCAGATGCTTTTTAAAACTCAACATAGACACCTGAGAAGTCACAAAATTATGCTCCCCCCCCCCTCCAAATTATTGTTTTGCCTGTAAATTGTATTGAAGGAAGTCATGTTTTGCAAGGCTTGCCAATTAAGTTGATACAGATGTCTGCAGTCCTCTGTTCAGCAGCACTGTGCCAAGTACATGAGAAGCAAAATCTGATGTGCAAGCTAGTTCATGAAGTACATATGCTCATTTCCATACCTAAAGACTCCTGTTTATCTGTGTATGTACATTATTAGTACACATCAAATGTGGACACATCTGTTTCATTCAAAATGAGCCAGCTTAGCTTGGGGAATTTGTGCATATTTGGAGCCTATAGAATTTGCAAGCTCATTTTGAATGCAGCAACTTGAAAGCTGAACAGGCTAATTGGAGGTGTCAATAACTTCCACTGGGGATAATGCTAAGGAGTTGGAAGGAGTGACTGATGCAGTGGTGTTGCTGAGGCCAAAGAGAGCAATGTATGTGATGTTACAGAAGACCAAGATATCTGTGCTGGGAAGCAGAAAGATTTGTGTGTGTTTGGAAGCAGTGATGCCCCTGTGAGAAGATCCTCTCTCCAGCAATCTCCTTAGACTCACAATTCCCTTTAATGAATGGGCAATTGCAGCAGCCTCTACCTAGTAACAGGTACCTTCCCACCCTGGATCCCAGATCTGGGAGGAAATTTGCTTAAATGTCCATTTCCTGATAACATGGACATGACTTGTATCTCTCCAGTCTCTTAATGAAGTTCATGGTCAGTCCTGTTTGAATAATTGGCCAGCTGGAATGGTCTCTTAGTTGCTGGTATTTTAATTAAAAATATCTCTGCCTCAATAGCAGTGGTGATTACACTGACACAGCCTTTCTCTACAGGTCACTGGTTTCAGACCCAGGCTGCTCTGATTCCAGCTGGGCTTGGCTGGTGGCACTCTGATGCTTGGTTTGGGAATTGCTTGGTTATCCTGCTTTGGGGTCCACTGGATCCCCGTTGTTCAAACCCCCATCACAGCTCAGCAGTCTGATGGACCCGTTCACTGGCTCAGCCAATGGTTTGAGCTGTGAACTGGAGACAGAAGAGTCTTCCCAGCTCTCAGGACCTGACCCAAAGCACGTTGGTAGGAAAACGTGGCACTTTACATTGCAGTTAGATAACTGTGATGCTGGTGGGTAGAGGAAAAAAGTTGGTGGGGGTTATTTTTATGAAAAATTGTTAATTTGGCATTTTTTTAATACTAAGGAGAGAAACCATAAACATGTGATTTCCTTCTGGTCTCTTCTTGCCACCAGGAAGGTTGCAAAGAGATTATGAAGAAGCTTCTTTCCTTATTTTCAGTTTCCCACACCCTCTCTGATCTTGTCCTTGAGTAGTTTCTCTGAATTTACACTTCAGATTCATATTTCATACAAGGACTACAGTTTTATGTAATTTATGCAGGGCTAACAAATGCTAAATAGCAATTGCATGCATGGTTTGTAGATGTTAAAGATGGTAAAGCCTTCATTATAAATTGTATGTTAGAACTGCAACTGCTAATTAAAAGAATATTAACACAGGTAGTAACATTGTACTAAACCTTTATCAACTATTCCTTAAGTACTGTTCATACATGATACTAATTTTTTCGACAGAGCATAGAAATAAAGTGTAAAATAAAATGAAAAGAAGAAGGGAAAGCTTATTCAGATTGAAATAAAGAGTTGGGGTGAGGTTTTTTCCACAGATAAGAAATAATTTCATTCAAATAGATTTCAACAGACAGAAAGAAACGGGAAAAAATATTGTCATCCTCTGGAACCTACTCTTTCTTTCCACGAAAACAAACAAGGTTCAAACCAAAAAGCTTCTGAAAGGTGATCATCTGAATGAGTGTTGGTTAACATTCCTTGATAAATCATCTGGGGAGTGTGAAAATATTCCTTCTGTAGCACCAGTTGGGTTCTGTTACAAAGTTTGGATCGACAAGAAGCTGAACATGAGCCAGCAGTGTGCCCAGGTGGCCAAGAAGGCCAATGGCATCCTGGCCTGGATCAGGAACAGCGTGGCCAGCAGGTCCAAGGAGGTGATTCTGCCCCTGGACTCAGCCCTGGTGAGGCCACACCTCGAGTCCTGGCCCCTCAGGTCAGGAAGGAGATTGAGGTGCTGGAGCAGGTCCAAAGGAGGGCAACCAGGCTGGTGAAGGGACTGGAGCACAGATCCTATGAGGAGAGGCTGAGGGAGCTGGGGCTGTTCAGCCTGGAGAAGAGGAGGCTCAGGGGAGACCTCATCACTCTCTACAACTCCCTGAAAGGAGGTTGGAGCCAGGGGGGGGTTGGTCGCTTTTCCCAGACGACTTTCAACAAGACAAGAGGACACAGTCTTAAGTTGTGCCAGGGGAGGTTTAGGTTGGATATTAGAAAGAATTTCTTTATGGAGAGGGTGATCAGGCATTGGAATGGGCTGCCCAGGGAGGTGGTGGATTCTCCGTCTCTGGAGATATTTAAAAAGAGACTGGATGTGGCACTCAGTGCCATGGGCTGGGAACCACGGGGGGAGTGGATCAAGGGTTGGACTTGATGATCTCTGTGGTCCCTTCCAACCCAGCCAATTCTGTGATTCTGTGAAAGTTAAGGACAGGGCTAGTAAGTCTTGTCTTTATTTAAATACCATCACTGCTGCCATTGCTGAATGCCAGCACTCTCATTTTTCACAGCGAAACAGAAATGCCCATACATCAATGCAGTAACCTCAGACTGCAGAGCCTAGATGTTTCCATCTGTAATAACATTAGAGATAAAAACAAGTGACTTCTTAGCCTCTTGATGGTTCCAAGGATTAACCAAATTGCAGGACTCCAAATTTATTAACAATTGCCAGATTTGAATTAGTTTTACTCAATTAACTAACTCAAGGATGATTTTCAATGTAAACGATGACCTTAAACACAGCCACTGTGGAAAGGTGAAATGAGTGGGTAAATGGCATATTATGACATGCTTGAGCATCATCTTGAGTTCAATGAGTGAAATTTAAGTGGAGGAAACTTAAGAGTTACTGGGGTTTTGTGATTTCTTTTTTTCTCCTGTTACTTTCAGATAAATGTGCTTCTTCTGAGACAAATGCCTGAGACAGGGTGGTGGTTTCTGCAGTAGCTGGTCCAGCTGTGGTCCAGGTCATCTTTTAGGGACCTGCTTCTATTTACAAATTCCTGACTTTTGAAGGGTTGGAAGGTAAGGGATCTTGAAGGATTATGGCCACTATTCCCTCTGCCTCCCAGTGCCTTCTCTGCAGATGGGCAGGGTTGTTTTCAGAATGTATATTCAAGATTGGCAGGTGCCAAATGATGGGGGGTGGGAATGGTAAGGGAATATAAATGGCAAAGATTATCCATCTGATAGATAGAGCCTCAGGATTTAGATAAATAGAAATTTACTTTGGGACGTAACAGATGTCCAAATGTCCTTTGGGGTGAGTTAATTTGTTTAAATCCTATCTTTTTTAATGGAACACTTTTAAAAAGCTGGAATGAAACCTGACTTAAATACCCACTGAAATGTCTGCCAAAACTCAGCTGCTTGACAAGGGTGGTCTAACAAATGGGTTTCAGAGTGTTACCCAGTGGTTGATCACTCCTTTGGTGCTGGCTTTAGTAGAGGAGGGGTTATCAATCACAGGTTCCTCCCTTGCACTGATATTGCTCTGTTTTCTATAGCCATTGAATATCTTAACAGGTTAGTATTAATCTTCAGTGTTAGCTGGCTGCAGTTATGAGAAGCTGTAGGAAACACCTGAAATATTCTGTGTTGTAGTGCATTAGGAAGAAACAGGAGAAGATGATTAAATGTTGGTTTTCACAAGTGAAATTATTCCTGGCTCCTTATACCAATATTACCATAGGGATGCAGCACCAGTTACAGTGGTGCAGTCAGTTTGCCATCAGTCTTGGAAAGTTACAGTAGAAAGTTGGTTTTTTCTTTCTTAAAATGCTCAATGCTCACTACTTCCTATTGATAGTTTTCAAGAAATATAGGTGAAAAATCCAAACCTGGCTAATTCACAGATGTAACACTCTGCTAAAGCAAAATAACTTCCTAGTGTTTGAAACGTTTAATGGTTGGCATCCAGGGGTTTGGGTGTTTTCCAGCCACTGGAGGAATTGGTTTTCAAAACTAGTATTTTTGTTGGTGGGTTGTTTGGGGTTTTTTTGTTTGTGTCCTTTGGAAACGCTTTCACCATTTTTTCTTGGCTGAAGAGAAGGAGACAGATGCACTGCAACGGATGCTTTGCAGCTCTCTTTTCAGTTCAGTGTGTATTTTTGTTGCACTGGAGCAGGAGAGGTGGAAGGGAAAACCATTCTCCTGCCCACTCAGCTGGAGGTGATGCTGCCTGTCTGACCTTGGCTGTGTCCTTGTCATCACCCAAGTTTGTGAGTGTTGGTGGCACGAAGAGGAAGCGTGGAGCCCAACCTCAAACATGGGTGTGCTGTGTGTTGAGGAGACAAGGAGTCAGGGTGCTTCTCTGAAGGTCCCAGACTGCTTTGACAAAAGCTGCTCAAAAGCAGAGGCTTTGTGTCTTGCCTGTATTTAGAGCTTCATTCTTTCATCAAATGCAGTATTTTTAGAAGCTGTGGGAGGTTTCAAACCAGGCTGCAGAGATTCATCATCAAGTAGATACAGTTGACGGGTGAGGGCATTTTATTAACTTAATTTCTTAAGAGTTTACTGAAGAACAACTGCATCTCATTGCCTGGTATAGACTTGTCTGTCACCAAAAGAAGACAGAAATTCAAGTCTGTATTTTCAGAAGTCCCCAGCTGTGTGCACAGCTGGAGATGCTTTGCTGGTGCAGATTTGGCCTTTCCTCAGAGCAGAGAACTGCTGCCCTGGCTTGGTGCTTCCCTCAGGCACAGACCTGGGCTGGAGTTTTGCTTCAGGCTGGGCTGGAATGAGGGTGCTGGCTGTGGGAACTGGGGAGCTGGTGCAGCAGTGTCTGATGAACACCTCCAGTACTACATTTTTGTGTGACTGCCTCCTCTTCCTCTACTGAAAATCGTTGGTTCAGCCTTCTAGTCCTACTTTTTCTTGCTGG
The DNA here is from genome assembly GCA_038090715.1 of Florisuga fusca. NCBI lineage: Eukaryota > Metazoa > Chordata > Aves > Apodiformes > Trochilidae > Florisuga > Florisuga fusca. The sequence continues at coordinate 538,209 of JAAWXA010000071.1, forward strand.
ATTTCTGTTGCATTTCCCAGCACTTGAAAAGGAAGGATGTGAGCATGTACCTGTATTTAATTTCTTTTGCTTTTCTGAAAACATACCAATTACTCATGGTTCATGTTCTAGTTTCCTACTGTCTGCCAGTGACAGGCTTCGACCTATTCCAGAAAACATTGTCAGCATTTTGCTTTCCACTTTGTTCAGGTCACCACACACCCAGCTAATATGAAGGGCAATCAAACTGTCATGGTTGCAATCATCTTTTCATTTCAGTCTCACAAATATTGACATCAGTAAACATCCTAAGTATCTTTTGGCTATATCATGCTGCCTGAAAATTCTGATACATGATCCTGCAAACAGTTTGTTAGGGGTATAAACTTAGGAACTGGCATCTGGATAGAAAAGCATTTGAGGAGGAATTATGTTGTAGTTAATCTTAGGATATGAAATGTCTGTATTGTTGGACTGCCTGTTTATTTTTGATTGGGTTTGCTAAGGCTGTTAGATGCTTTAAAAGCAATCAGAGCTGAGATTAGACATTTGTCACTAAGCAGATAAGTTTGGAAATAAAAATAGTCAATAGATATCTGAGAAAAATGTAAGAGCTTAATTAAAGGAAGAGAAAAATGCATCATGGTGAAATGATCTGCTTGTAAGAACAGTGGTTTGAAAAAAAGCTGGAGAGCATCTAAACCCAGTATTTGGGCTGGTGCAGAGTCCAGTTTTCCTGGAGCATTATTTGCCATCTTGGGTGAGATGTAGAGACCAAGCTGGGATCACTACAGCTGAGACCATCTGACTATTTAGTTAGAGGCTTGTGTCTCTGGCTGCACGTTTGAAGATCTGCAGTACACATCAGGTTACATTAGCACCTGATAAAAAAGGTTGTTGGGAGCAGAGACTTATGTATGACTGCTGTCCCAGGCCTGTGCTGAATTCTGTATTGGAGGAATTCTCTGGAAGAGTCTGTTGCTTCCAGAGAGCTCAGACTTGTAAAACTTCAGTAATACAGATTGTTTACACACAGCAGCAACTTGCAGAGGAACTGGGTGTCTCTTCCATCCTTGGTGGATTTCAACTCATTCACCTTTATGGAATGGATGTCATCACAGAAATTACGTGTCTGTTGTGGAAATATTTTGGGGAGGATTCTTGTTTTATATTCTGCCTGGGTGCCTGTAATTGTTCTTTTTGTGCCTGAGACCTCTAAATCTATCCAGAAGTCGCAATGATTTTGGAAAGCCTTGAAAATGCAGCTTGAATGCAACCTAATGGCTGAGTAGATCAAGGGAAAATACAAAATGCTATTTACAGCCTGAGTCATGAGCTTGGTGAACTTGGATCTGGTGATACTGGAGACAGGCTCAAACACCTCTGAAGTTTATTTCTCTCATGTCTGTTTCACTGAGGACTTTTTTTTTTTTTTTGGAAAGACCATGCAGGAAGAGTGTAAACCTTAGAGATCTCTGCAGGCAGAAAAGAAGAAATTTTCCAGAGAGCATGAGCTCATTTTCTTGCAGCAGTAGTTCTACCACTGGTGCTGCTAGGAGGAGGTACTCAAGGCTGTAAATCTCTGGTGATTGAACTGCTGGTGCTACAGGAAAGTACAGATTCATCCCTTTCTTCCTTAGAGGCAGGTTGTGAGGGCTGTTGGTGTTGGTACATTTTGCAGTGTCAGTGTACCAGGTAAACATTTGTTACTGGTGATAATTTTTAAGTATTTGTGCATGCAAACAAACTGGTAAGCTGAAAGGCTCAAGGCTGAAATTCCAAGCCAACTTGTCAGTGTGTGTGTGCACATATCCACACTTGACAGACATATAGAACAATCACAACTGTTAATATTGATCGGAAACTTAATTAGACATGTACAGATCATTGTCCTGGCTGAGAAGCTACAGATCCCATGACACACGTTTGTTAGTATGGATAATTTATGTAGGTAACTCTTGGTCAGGTCAAGAAATTTGCCAGTTGGATGAGGCTCAGCTGAGCACTTAGAACATGTCAGGTTCCTCTCAGCTGTTGCAGAGATCTTGTACCTCTTGCTGCTCTAGAGAAATGGAACAAAACCACAACCTGGCATTTTCAGCCTCCTTTCTTCTATAAGGTTTTCTACCTTTTAGAGCCATTTATTTAGACTGATTAAAACTTCCTCTTTGGGAAATGTTGAAATATTTTTGTTTTCTATTTTATCAGAAAGTATCTTTTAGAAAAAAAGGTGAAGGTCATTTATGCTGATGAAGGAAAGCTACCTTGGTGTTAGCTCAGCTACTACAGTTTTCTGGTTTGGAATTTGTGAAATTTTGCAGTCCAGAATTCTACAGGATTTTTGTGGAAAGAAAATGATTTAAAACATTTTGTAGGAATTATCAATAACTATATGGCAGCAGGACAGCTTATGACAATGTTGCTTCAGCTCTTGTGGGATCAAAGGATCCAGGAAAAGACATTCCCTGAAAATCAGTACAGTTTCTCTAGACTTAATTCTTCTCAGTTTGCTCTCAGCTCTGGCAGAGTTTCAAATGGACTCTTTCTGGAGAATTGTCAATGCAAGTTATAACTGCACAGTTTAGCTTTACCTTTATTAGGGAATTATATCATGAATAAATATGAATTCCAGCTAAAGTGATACTGACTAATGCAGATGTAGTTAATAGAGAAATGGAAAAATGTACTTACAATATCATTTATGATAATTAAGTTCTGAATCTTGTTTGAGGGAGGTGTATGTATTGCTGGCCAATTCAGAATAGAAATAGTGCTTACCTATGATATTTTTCTTACAGAAATAAATATCTGATCTATAGTGATGAATACTCAAAACAGGACAAACAAAACCAGTTTTTTTTTCTTCAGAAGCTTTGGGATGTTACAGTCTAGATGCAGAAATAGGAGATGAAAAATACCCCTATGGAATGCTTTGTGGGTTTTTTAGTATTATTTTTTAAATGGAGTTGAACTCTTTTGGTCTGATGGAGAATCCTGCAGGGGACCAGGTGGCTTCATTTGAATGGGTTGTGGGGGCAAGCAGTGGTCTTCGTGTCTGAGCCAGGAATAAGGAACTAAAATGAAAAAACTCAGAATCTGGCCTTGAATATCAACTGCAAGGTCTGTGGTTGAACTCTCCTCAAATCCAGACCAGCACCTGGGCTGGAGAGTCACTGATTCCAGAGGGAGGGAGGAGAGCTGGGGAGAAAGAAGAAAAAAGGATTAGAAGAAAAAAGGTGTCACTAGTTGTACAGCTTCAGTTCTGCGTTGCTCCTCAAACTCAGTATTTTTCTGAGTAAAAGGAACTTCTATTAAAAAAACAAAAACCCAAGCTGGTTTCAGTGTGTCTACATTTGGATTTGGTGCATGCAATTAAATGCCTTTTGTGTGAATGGTCCATTTGGATATTTCCTGCCTCCCTCCCCCTTTAAGGCAACTGTCACTTTTAATCTACAAACATTCCTTTGCCTGTTCTCACCCTGGAAATTCGGGAAAATAAAAACAGTTTAGAAATTGCCCAAGAAAAATACACAGGTCAGGTGGATCAGAAAAAGATCAGGTTGCCAAATCCCCAGGAGACAGCTGTTTTGTTTAGTGTTTTACTCGGGCTGCCAGAAAATCCACAATATAAACATTTAATAATCAAGGGAAGTCAGAGGGGTCCGGGAAGGGATGATGGTGAGCCAGGCAATGCTGTGGCTTTAATTTTCTTTTCTGAAGGAGGAAAGTCTGCATAGCAATGACAGGCTCACTTGTTCATGCCTTTAATGTGTGATCTGTTTTCTCCAGTGGAGGGCACTCAGTGTATCACAAACTAGAACATTAGCACCACCAGCTCCAAAGCATCATCACTCTCTGGAAAGCCTTCTGAATTAGACAAGAGCTGCCTCTCAGCACAGCTACAAAACACTTTAAACCTGAGCAGCTAAATGGATAAACCTTTCCTGCATAGCTTTTAAACGGGGGGCTTTGCCAGCACGGGAGACCTGCCTGCTTCAGGAACTGGGGAGCTGGAGGATGGATTGCTGTGTCTGGGAATGGCAAAAGGCAGCAGAATGAGAAACGCTAGGTACCAGCAAAGGGGTTTTTTATCTGCCAGAGAAGTTGGTTTACCTGCCTGGGCTGCTATAGCTTTTACTTCCTGATTGCTACTTACTGCTGATGGTTCTCTGATGACTTACACAACAGCTCTCAGAGCTTAGAGTCCCTCCCTACCCCCCCACACACTCCCCTCCATCCTTGGTCCTGTCTTCCCCACCCCCAGCCCTTTCCTTCCCCTATCCTTTCCCTTCCTCATCCCCAAAATTCTTGCTTGTCCTCTCTAGGGAACTTTGGGTTACTGGCATGCACGCTGGATGGCGGTGATGTGAGTGGCAACCGTGCTGTGACATGAAGATTCTGATGGTTTAGAGAGAAGAGACCAGTTTTTGAAAGAGAGGGAGAGGCAAAGGGGAAGCAAAAAAGGAAAGAGAGAGAAGAAAACAGCTGGAGAAAGGAAAAGGAGGACGTTTGTTGGTGACAAAAGGATGGGTAAGTGAACTTTTCTTGTTTGTTTGCTAGCACGGCTGCAGCTGCATGGTATATTTTTCAGTTAGATTATTTGCTGTTCAAGAGGGGGAAGCAGCCTAAGCAGCAGCAGTGCATTCCTTTGCCAGGTGACTCATTGTACTTGCTATTGTATTTTTAGAACATGTATTTTCCCCCCC